>JAMYHX010000324.1:0-49090 GCA_025529335.1 Rhizopus sp. PT2906
CACGCTTCTTTCGTGTTCTTATATTTGTTTTACCTTTCGTTTGTCGGGTCCGTCCAACTTGTAAATGGCATCTTTAATGTGCTTCACAAGGTCATGTGGCGTCTTTTGCTTTGTTTTGAAAATATTGAAATTCATTAAAGAAAAAGGGAGGTTGTTTTTATGTGTGAAAGAAGGTTAAAAGAAAGAAAAAAGAGACCGAAAAGGGTGAAACTAATTTTATTTTGCACCAGAGAACTGAGATTAAACAAACAGCAGTAAAAAAAAAAAAAATAAAAAATAAAAAAAATAAAATAAATTAAGCCATGGTCTTCTTTTTGTTCTTCTTGGTCGTCACCACTTTGAAGTCATCGTCATCCTCTTCTTCTAATCCAGCAAGAACAATGTCTGTTCTTCCTGCAATATCTGCTTTTCTACGACGCATGAATTCTTGAGCAAATCTTTTACCATCGATTCTAAGAGAGTTGGCATAAATGACATCTTCAATAATCTCTGCAGAACTACCATCCACTGGGAAGGAGAGTAGCATTTCTAATATTTCGTCTTCATTTACACCAGGATTTAATCCTCTCAATGCCTTTCTGCACCAACGACGGAAATCTTCACTTGGACCACGGGCAACAGGTGGACGAACGGCTGGTTTAACAGGTTCCCATTTCGTAGGTTCCTTTACGACAGGAGCGGGGGCTGGAGCGGGGGTTGGTGCTGGTTTAGGAGCACGAACGTGGGAGACAGTGGTCCAGCCTTCATTGCCAGTAGAAGAAATTGCTGTAGAGGCGACAGGAGGTTTAGAAGAAGCAACAATAGAGGCAACAGTGGGTGTATCAGCCTTGACAGCTTTAGTTGCGTTCTTTTTCTTCATGGCCAATTCTTCTTCCAATTGAATTTCACGTAACGTCTTCTTGGGGGCATTGTTGACAGCAGCAGACCACACAGCCGTAGAACTAGTCGTGCCATTAGCGGGTGTCACAGTCTTGTTAGGAGCAACCACACCCCATGATATCGTACTAATGCCACTGCTGCTTGAAGTATGGATTGGCACTTCGGGAACTATCTCCTTTTTATTTTGAGCATTCTTTTCTTCCATTTCCTGAATTTCACGTAAAGAGAGAGGCTTTTCAACCACGGGTTGAGACCAGGTTGAAAGAGATGTTGCTGTTGTTGTTGTAGGTGAACTTGTTGAAACCCAAGTAGAAGCTGTGGACGTGGCCTTGGCTTGCTTTTCTTTCTTTTCTTTTGCAATTCTCATTTCTTCTTCTTGAATTTCTCGAAGTGAGATTATAGTTGTTTTAGGAGCAACAACAGCAGAAGTCTTTGCTTCAGTCTTTGCCTTGACAGGAGCTGTCTTTGGTTTGACAGGTTCAGTGGCTTTGGCTGCTTCCTTGGCCTTTTCCTTTTCCATTTCCTCTGCTTGAATATCAGTAAATGATTCAACAATGGGCTTAAACTTGGGTTTTTCAGTGGCCTTTTTAGGTGATGAAGGTGCTCTAGGAGATTGGGTACCAGGTGCTTTAGGTTGGAATTCATCTGTAACCTTGGAAGGTAAAGCACTTGCTCCGATAGTTCCCCATGGGCTGGATGGCGCGTCAGAGGCTAAAGGAGTACCAGGAACTGATCCCCATCCACTACCGCCTGTTAAGATATTGTTTGTTCTTAAGACAGGAGAGGCATGGTTGCTGCCAATAGGATCAAGTGAAATGTTCTTTAATGTGTTTTGAAGTGACTTAGGTGACACCTGTGTCTTTTCCGTTGGCACCTGTGCTTTGTCATGCTCATATGAAGGCGCTTGTTCCTGTTGCTGTTGTTGTTGCATTAAGGGTTGGGAAACTGGAACTGGCGGTGCTTGTTGTGGCTGCTGTTGCGATGGGTGGTGCTCAGCTAATTTTATGTGCTGAAACTGCTGTTGCATTTGCATCATTTGCTGTTGTTTTAACATCTGCAAGTAATGCTGCTGTTGCTGCTGTTGACCGATTTGGTCGTTCATAACGCGCTGATACTCGAATAGGCCAGGAGTACTGGATGCAGAACCAAACACTGGGTTCAACCCTGGCTGTTGCTGCTGTTGTTGCGCAATGAAGGGTGAAAGGCCCAGAGGTGCTGCTCCAAGAGGACTACCTGCAGTTGGCGCGTTGCCAAACAAGTCTGAAGGCTGGCTTAACCAGGCTGGAGAGCCTAGAGGTTGAGAGCCATTGTTCCACCGATTGTTGTTCAACAAAGAACCTCCGAACGAACTGTAAGGGTTTTGGTATAGTGGTGAGGGAGTAGATCCGCTCAAAAAGCTGTCGATAATACTTCCTCCGGGGGTTGTAGGCCCACCAAATGGCATATATTTGTCGCTTCGTCCAAACAGTCCTTCTGAGGATCCAAAAACATCAGAAGCCGCAGCTGATGGTCGAGGAGTCAAGAAAGGTTGATCATCATTACCCACCTTTTGAATAACTGTCATTAGCGGCTCAAACACGCTTTCATCATCACGGCGAAGAAGAAGAGTGGGTGTAAAGAATCCAGCCTTATACCATTCTTGCATTTCATGGGCTTCAAATGGCCCTTGCACTTGACCAGAAGTATCACGATAGAACCACTTGATATCCTCTGGTTTTCTGACAGGAGGAATGCCAGGTGGAGTTGACAGGCCGGCTGTTAAATCGCCTGCAAAACTAGATCTAAAAGGCAATTCATCCTTAAAAAACTCATTATTCAGCGGCCCGTTATTCATCGATTTGGACCAGGGTGCATCTTCCTCTGCCTTTCCAAAAGGTGAAGCCAGATCCTCAGTTTTCTCCTTCTTTTTTAATAAATCTAAATAAACAAGGTTTAATTAGAGGAAATCTAACCATAAAGAATAACGTTACCATTGTCATTATTACGTCTAAACGATGGCTCCTTTGAGAAATAATCGCGACCTTGTGATATGTTAATAAACGTTCTTGGATTAACCGTTCATACGTTATACCTTTACGTCCAAACCTATTGGGTCCATTTTCGGAAAGGGGACTGTTGTTGTTGTTGTTGTTGTTGTTGTTACTGTTGCTGTTACTGTTGTTGTTATCATGAGACATACGGTGTCTCTTGTCAACGATACGACGAGTGCTTTCAACATGAACAGGTCCAGCAAGAAGCTGCGCAATCATCAGAATGAAGCCCTTTCTCTCATTCTTTCTTTTCTTACCTTTTTTTCTATTTCAGTCAATTCGTCAAAAGCTAATGGTGGTAAGCTCTCCTCGACAGTCACATACTCATGTTGTTGGAAATCAGAAGGTAATTGAGATGGCTTATACAAGCTAAGCATGTACTCTTTGGAATATTTAAAAGCATTTATATTGTTCTCTTCAAAAGGTAAATCAGTGAGAACACCATTGTTGTTGGCATTTTTAGAGAAACCTCCACGCATCCTAAATGAAAATTTTTTTGACGTTTTGATAAGTTATATTTGTTAAAGTTATACAAGCTTACCATTCAGGGCCGAAATTCAAGTTAGCAGACATGTTTAGTATAAGTACGTTTGACAATAAAGTTTAATAAAGCTTCTTGTAAATAAAAAAAAAGGAGGAGGAAGATTGTTATTACTTTTGGTTAAAAAGTATAGAAAAAAGAAAAAGAGAAAAAAATCAGTGTGTGTGTTTTAACCTAAATTGAGACGGTCGAAAATTGATTTAAGCGCCGCTTAACTAACAGTGACTTTGCCTACAGCTCTCTCTTTTATTTATTTTTTTCATGTCATTTTCAAGAGATCAAGGATTACGTGAAGTACAAGAATACTTGAGTAAAGAAACAGACAGAGAACATTACGATCCTTATCAGGATCAAGATGAAAGACGTCGTATAAGAAAAGCATACAGAGAATTGACAGAAAAGACGCTAGGTAAGTTGAGATTGATTTTAAAAGATAATCTAACTCACTGCAAGTAGAAATGAGAAGAGAACTTACAGCATCCTCTACAAAGGATTTGATGTACAACATTATAGACAAGACAAACGTTTTATATCAGTCAGGTAAAAACATTCACCTTGACCTTTGCTTGTTTTAACCATCTTTTTTAGTCAAAAACCCACAAGAAGCAGTGCTAGATGCCAGATTATTAGCCATTCAAGCTGACATGAACACGCAAAAGGCGAGAAATCTAAAGATTGGCTCAGATACACTTGTAAACATTGACGGATTTGTATCCAAAGTCATCGCATTCTCCAGGAATGGCGTTAATCATATAGAAGATAAAAATCTTGACTGGGAACATATAGGAAAAAGAGCCATGAGCTATGGTAAAAGGGCAGCTACTATGGACTTCATGTAAGGCTATATTTTAAGAAAGAAAGTAAAAATTCATCCCTCGTCTTTCTAGGTTGGGTCCACTGGCAGTTGAACAAAAGCAAATAAAAAAGACAAAGCAAACTCGTATCACCAAGAACAAAGAAGATTTAGTTGTCCCAACTAAGGCAAGTATATACGCATACACGTATCTGTATGGATTGCATATATTTATCAAATAGAATGATAGCTTAAAGAAGGTGACCTTCAGCAACAAGAAAACGAAACATCTAAAAATGTCAATGATATTTACAAGATTCTAACTGAAGTCGAACCCATCAATTATTTCAAATTTGTCACCAATCCTGAATCATTTTCTCAAACTGTCGAAAACATATTTTATGTTTCGTTTCTGGCAAGGAAGGCGGTTGTTGGTATCAGTATAGAGAATGGACAGCCAATATTGAGTAAGCAAAATTATACGGATCTCTACTTCATACTCACTTATACACTAGGTACAAGAAACCCACCTACTGTAGAGAATTTAGACGATGTTGTGCTTAAAAAACAAATTGTTGTAGGAATAGGTATGAAGGAATGGAGAGAAATCATTGAAACGTACAAGATCACTACTTCCTGTATTCCGACAAGAGAGAAAAAACAAGATTTAGCTGGTAGCAAGTGGTACTAACGATGCTTGACTTCATGTACGCATCATCACCGCTTGACTATGGCTCGATTATGTAAATAGAATGCTCTCTTTTTTTTTTGCGAATTTGCATATTGCATGTACATAACATTACCTTATAAATAAAATCAATAATGGTCTCAATCATAGATTCTTTTTTATGCGTGCTATTTTTTATTGTTTTCCTCTAATAAAAGCGTCCTTCAACCTCCTCTTTCCAGACTGCTTTGGTATCGAATTTGCTTCCAAGCTTTGTGCAAAGTAAAAATGCTCCAGACAATTTCTTATGTAGACCATATGTCTCGTCTGGTGGAGGTGTCAGACGATGACGAAGCATGACTGGAATCGTCTCTCGTACTCTTCCAGTAATAGTTTGACTCGAGAAATCAAATACGTCTGGTGCTGTCTTTCTAAATGGCTCACCCAACACCATGACACTATCAATATGTGCATTGCGCATTACTTCTGTTTCGTATCCTGTTACGAATCCTAGTTCTTCTGAATACTTCCACACCCCTTCGCGGTCATTGTTGGCGGCAGATAAAAGGATACGTCCATACTTGTTCAAAAAGTCCTTTGAATATTCTCTGCATGCTCCAAAATCTAATAGCTCAATCTGGTTTTTGTTATAAAAGAAGTTGGACCAGTTGGGATCTGTTTGCATAAATCTAAATGAAAACACTTCACGAAGACACAGGCGAAGCAATCGTTCACCTAGCTGTTATTGCATGTTAAACATTATAGAGCAAAAAGAGAACAAAAGAGGCTTACCTGGTTGCGTAATTCCTGAGACTCCTCGGTTGCCTTACTGAGAACTCTACCAAATAGTCTCTCGCTTACAAGTACACGCTTTGTCGATATATCTTTATAAACTGTTGGCACCTTGTATCTATTATCTCCTTCTAGCAGTTTTTTAAATTTGATCGCATTGTCAGCTTCTCGTTCATAATCGCATTCCCAAGCAAGTTCTTCCTTTGTGACTCTGATTGTGTTATCCAAGTATAGACCTCTGGGAAGAATATTACTAAAGGTGACAAGCGCTTTCAAACTACTCAAGTCACTATCAATTGATTCAGCTACACCTGGATACTGAATCTTGATAACTACTGGCTGATCATTGGAAGCTAGTGTTGCAGCGTGAACCTGTCCGATAGATGCTGCAGCAATAGGAACAGGATCGAAGTCCTTAAAGTATGTCTTCCAATCGCTACCTAGTTCATTAGTCATGACCTGTTCCATTTGCTTCCTTGGCATATAGTTTGCACTATCATGTACTCTAAGCAGCACTTGTTCTAATTGAGGTGGCAATCCACTTGATTTATCACTAGCTGATTGAATGCCTTGTATACTCAACATTTGACCCATCTTGAGGGCAGCACCACGCATACGAGATAGCTTTTCGACAAGTCTATTTACATTGCTCTCACTTAACAGAACTGAGCCTACCACACAACAGCCATATGAGCTTATTTTCATATACTATTATATTTTTTTTTATGTACCTGAACTTTGGTTGGAAATACCAGTAGCACGCTTTAAAGATTCATTCATGGCGCCTAAACCCATGCTAGTCGCTAAAGTGCCATAGTTCCAAAGTCTACTCAAGCGTGACGTAGGGATACGGGATTCTTTCAATTGTCTTCTTGTTTCAGGTATCTGTGGTTCAGCTGGCTTTTCTATGAGGGGATCAACACGTGTCTCTTTTATAACAAGGTCTACTTTAGCGTCCTCAACCAAGTGCTGTTGCTTGTTTATTGATATTTCACTCATTTGTTTTGTATTTGTAATAGTAGTCTGAGCCTGAGCGACAGTGTCGGAAGCAGTTGGAATTGATGTCGTGTTGTCTTGGACAGCAAGATTATTAAAGGGCACTTCGATCATTTCCTGTTGTTGTTGTTGTTGTTGTTGTTGTCTTTCAGGGCTGTTTTCTGTTTGGACTTCTTTTATCATAGGAGTAGGATTCAATAAACTCGAAGTCTTTACATGTTGACATACTGAAGAAGCTTGGCTTGCTAATGCAGAAGCGCTCACTTTCGAGACTGCACTTGTCAAAACATAAAGATCAACTAAATTACGAGCAAGTGACATATTATGCAAGATAAATTGACAGGCCCCGCGCAAAATAGAAGAAGCTTTTTCATTTGTGACGTTGAACCGCAGCGCCTGACAATATGACAAGCTAAAAAAAGAAATTTTTTGCCCTTTATCCTTCCTCTGTGAATATTTATATGACAGAACAAGAGAGCACGGGCGAACTTGGCTGGCCGGAATTCATCAAGACGAGGGTGATGACAAACATAACAAGCCCGAGTGTCTCTGAAAGACTAGATTTTTTAAACCATTCCTTGCTGATTCGTCTTCGCCGAAAAGGTTATTTCCAAGTGTGAGAGAGACTGTTTTCTTGTGCGTGTATGTTAACAATTTTATAGATCTACCCGTCGAAGCACTTGCTCCACTTTTACATTTGATATTCTTGACTATACCTCGCTACCAAGATCGTGAATCGCGCAAAGCTATTGTTGAAGCCCTTAAGGAGTTAAACAACTGGAACCCAGAAGTATTTCAAAAGACAATTATCCCAGTTATCGTCAGAGAAGCTGAGAAATGTGGAAAACGCAAGCCTACAGGGTATAATGGCACTATGATTAATTGATTATCTCTAATGTTTTATAGTGAGTGCGTTTCACCTGCTGCAGATCGATTTGTTCTCTTGACATGGATTGATGTACTTTTTACTTGTGTATTGAAGCACGTAACAATTGAAGGAGCAAAGAACAACCCTTTGTTTAGTTCAATTGTGAATGCTCAGGCCATCTTGATCGATTCGCTCGTAAGCGATAATAAAAAGTCAATCAGCAAAAGTGCAATAGCTGATGTCAGGCGCACCATTCGTCTTAACGCAGAAGCTATCCCTACCATCATCGACGTTGCTCTTGCCAACGCACAGACATGCACACCTTCTTTCAAGAATGCAGTCTTAATCGGCATTGTTATCGACTCCAGTCTTCGCTTAAAGACGAGATCTGATGGAAAGCAGATGATAGAAAACGCAGAAAGCAAGTTGACCGATTATTACTTGAAGAACGTCATCTCATCTCGTACCATGGTTCATCCTGCAGCCTTGGATGCTTTTAATGATTATATTGGAGTTATTATAACAAAAGATAAATTTGACAGCCAACTATTACCTGTTCTTGACAAGATAATGCTTAGATCTCCAGAAGTTGTCTTGCAAGGTAAGCGCCACTCGGGAATTATGGTCTTATAGATGTTCTTACCACTTTAAATGTATAGCCTTGGCTCATGTCACACCCGCATTATCGTTTGATCCTTCACCCATCTTTGCGAACAAATGGCTCGATCCTCTTTTAAATCACCTACGTTCAACATCAGCTGCAACTGTAAGCGGTGCCAAGGCATTCTGGGAAGCATTATGTCTTGTATGCCACGAAACGGAATCTATGGTCAAAGTAGGTGAAAGCGTAAGCAAGACCTTGACAAGTGGAAAAATTGGATCCTGGGAACACCGTGTCATCATGTACAACGCTCTTTCATCACTTTCTCAGGTTGCCGATCCTGCCGTAAGCCAGAAAGTGTTGGAGGGCTATTTTGCCATGACAGCTAAAGAGGCTCATGAACAAGCTATGGCTACAGCTGTAGACGGTATTGGTCGACACTTGACAGTATTGATATACAATGACGAGTACTGTAACAGCAACAAAGAATTTGTGGACAAGGCTGTCAAGGTATCGACTGATGGTTTAGGCAGTAGTAAGCCTTTAGCAAGAAAGGGCTGGGCACGTGCAGTGGGTGCAACTGTTTGGGATCATGAGAAGCCTAGTGCGACCTTGAGCGCAAAAACAGTAGATTATCTTCAAGCCTTGTTCAAGACATTCAACAAGATCGTCGATAAGCCATTGTTATGGAAGGATGGACCATTAGAAGCCTATGTGATGATTGCCATCATTTCTGGTCGTATCATGCACTGGTCGAGCATCCCTAGCCCTGTATCTGATTTATTAAAATCACAAAAATATCCACAACAACTACTGCAAGCATCACCCAAGCCTAGTTACTTGTTATGGGACCGTATCTATACAAAGGCCACTTCTGCTGATGAAGGCATTTGGTTAGTTCGTGCCTTGAGTAATGTCTGCTTGAACGAAAGTAAGGAGTCTTTGGAAAAAACAGGTGCAGGTTACTTGATTGCTCAAGCAATTATCTGGTTGATGACGAGCCACCCAGAACACACGGTACGTAGAGCCACTCGTGATGAAACAGCAAGATTGGCAACAGCAGATGCCGCTAAGCTCGGCTTCTTTATGCGACAAGCTCTGAAGCAATGGGTATTGGATGTTGAGCATCAAACAAAGGATTCAGTGGCTACACAGGCTACCAATTCTGAAAACTACAGAAAGGATATCGCACCCTACCGACTTGCCACTGTTCTGAATGCAATCACTTCCTTCAACAATGATCTCGATAGCTCCATCAAAAACTCTGAACTGATTCAGCTTTTAATTTTGGCTCACCATAAATACATTGCTTCTCCTACAAACAAGTACAACTGGATCACTCTCGTCCAGCGTGCTAATGTAGATCCTGGTAAACTGATCAGTGAACAATCTACTTATATCGTAGAACTGTTGAAGAACGCTCTGACAAACAGAAACGAGGTAAGGCTCGATATTAACTTTTATGGATCTTTTTTCTAATTATTCTTCTTCTAGTCTGAATTATTTTACGAAGCAGCACTTGCTGCCATATCCACTGTCGTATTCATTTTACCAGACACAATTCCTGATTTCATTGACATAGCCGAGAACAACCTTGAGCCCGAATTGATGAAAGACATTCATGAATTAGAGCGCAACATTTGGAAGTGTCCGCCTGATATCACTTATGTTGATGTTCTCAAGAAAGACAAAAAGACAGAAAGTAGAAACACAAACAGAAAGAACAAGACTGACGAAGAGTGGGAAGAAGAACTCCGTGCCGAGCTTGCCAAGAAGAAGGGATTGACCCAAAAGCTGACAAAGGAAGAACAAGCTGCTGTTAATGCCCAGTTGAAGAAAGAAGCAGAAATCCGTGAAAGAGTTCAACAGAGCTACGAAAAGATCTCGCTCGGTTTGGGCGTGATTTGTTCAATCATTGCTGGCAACAGCAGTGGAGCTGAGGAATATTTGATTGACATTGAGCGTATGTTGCTTGAAGCTGGCAAGGGTCGCGCCGGCCTTCTTGTGGATGACATGCTTGTGAATACTTATCTTCGACTGGGTGATTGCATTGATGAGGACATTCAGAATATCCGTGATGCCATCGGCTTAGCCACTCTTCGTGCCAATCGTATCGAACCTATTCCTGAGCGCTGGCTGGAAGAACCTCTTGAATCCCTTTCTGGTCGTGTGCTTTATCGCTTACGTTTCATTAGTGAATCGCGTCCCTTGGCACCTGCCTCATTTGGCTTCTGTTTCCCTGTTCTCTTCCAGGTTATTGAGCAAGGTAGCATTGGATACGAAAAGAATAGCGAGCATGCTCTTGAACAAATCATTATGGCTGTTGACATCATCGGATTCCACTGTATACAAGGTGACTCCCTCTTGATGCCGCGCAAGGAAATGATCACAACCTTGCTCCGCGCTATTAAGGAGTATCCTTCTTGCAGTAAAACTGCCAAAACCTCGCTGGTTACTCTAACTGAAGCCATGGCCGATTCTGCCACTATGGAAGAAATCAATACGGTTCTTCAAGGCCTTTTATCCCCCGAAGTCCTTGTCCGAACTGCTGCTCTCCAGTCACTTGAGAACCTTGATCTTACAGACATTGACTATTCTCCAGAACTCTGGATTGCCTGCCACGATGAGAATGAATCCAATGCTCAACTGGCAAAGGGACAATGGGAAGAAAATGCGATGGAGGTTGATGAGAATTACTTGGATCAGTTATTAGCCTATGTTGTGTCTGATAATGACTATGTTCGCCAGGCTGCTAGTCGAGCCATGGCCGAAGCTGTAGAAATTTACCCAGATACGGTAGGCGCAACACTTAAAGCTATCTACGATCGATATAAGGTCCTTGCTGCTCCCCTTACACCGGAATATGATGAATACGGTATGGTCATTCCCGAAACCTTGGATCGTCCAGACCCTTGGAAGGCTCGCGTTGGTCTTGCACTTACTCTGAAAGCAATGGCACCTTTCATGCAATCTCAAAACGCACCCAGCTTCTGCAAATTCTTGATCGTTGGTCAAGCACTGGGTGACCGTCATGAACTAGTTCGTAGTCGTATGCTAGAAGCCGGTATGGCTGTTATTAACGCTTATGGTAAAGAAAGCGTTGCTGAATTCTTGACCACCTTTGAAAGCTACTTGAATTCCAAGACAGACAATAGCGACGTTGAAGATCATATCCGTCAAGCCGTCGTTATCCTTTATGGTGGTGCTGCAAGCCATCTATCCTCTGAAGACGAAAAGGTGAACACGGCCGTTGAAAAGTTGATTGATACCCTAGACACACCATCTGAAACTGTACAAAGTGCGGTCGCTGACTGTCTTCCACCTCTTATCAAGATGTGCAAGGATGAAGTACCTCGTCTGATCAAGTCTCTTTTGAACAAACTTTTCAAGGGAGAAAAGTATGCCCAGCGTCGTGGTGCTGCATATGGTCTTGCTGGTGTTGTCAAAGGTCGTGGTATTACTGCCCTTAAGGAATGTAATGTGATGAATACGTTGAAAGATGCTGCTGAAAGCAAGCGCTCATATGAACAACGACAAGGCGCCATGTTTGCTTTTGAAACATTGTCGGCTACCTTGGGTCGTCTATTTGAGCCGTACATCATTCAAATCATTCCACTTTTACTCGCTTGCTCAAGTGATGCCAACGCTGATGTCCGAGAGGCTACATCAGATGCTGCACGTGTGATCATGAGTAAGATCAGCGGACACTGTGTAAAGCTTATCTTGCCCTCTATTTTGGAAGGCCTAGACGATCGACAATGGCGTACTAAGAAAGCCTCTGTAGAGCTTTTGGGTTCTATGGCCTACTGTGCACCCAAGCAGTTATCTGTCTCTCTTCCCAACATCATTCCACGCATTTCTGAAGTCTTGGCCGATACCCATGCCCAAGTGAGAGCCGCTGCTAACCGATCACTTCAATTATTTGGTGAAGTTATTAGCAATCCTGAAATTCAAGCACTTGTTCCTGTCTTGTTGAAGGCCTTGTCTGATCCTAACAATCAAACAGGACCTGCCCTCACTTCACTCTTGCAAACCTCCTTTGTGCACTACATTGATCCACCATCACTTGCTTTGCTGATGCCTATTCTCGAACGTGGTCTTCGTGAACGTACTACAGAAGTCAAGACAAAGTCTGCGCAAATTGTTGGCAACATGGCTTCGTTGACGGATCAAAAGGACCTTGTACCTTATCTTCCCGTGATCTTGCCTGGTCTTCACCAAGTGCTTGTGGATCCTGTTCCAGCTGCACGAGGCACTGCAGCCAAGGCATTAGGTGCCCTTGTTGAAAAACTTGGAGAAGAGAACTTCCCTGGTCTGGTCCTTGACTTGCTTGATACACTCAAGAGTGAATCTGGAGGCGTTGACAGACAAGGTGCTGCTCAAGGTTTGTCTGAAGTCCTTGCAGGACTTGGTCTCGAGCGACTCGA
Organism: Rhizopus sp. PT2906; assembly: GCA_025529335.1. NCBI lineage: Eukaryota > Fungi > Mucoromycota > Mucoromycetes > Mucorales > Rhizopodaceae > Rhizopus > Rhizopus sp. PT2906. The sequence goes on from JAMYHX010000324.1 coordinate 12,595, forward strand.
TGGTCTTTTACCCGAGATTATTTCCAATGCCGAGTCACCACGATCCTATGTTCGTGAAGGTTTCGTTTCCTTGCTTATCTACTTGCCTGCCACATTCGGTTCACGATTCCAGCCTTATCTTGGCCGCATCATTCCTCCTATCCTCTCGGGTCTTGCTGATGAGAGTGAGTATGTACGTGAGGCATCGCTCCGTGCTGGTCGTATGATTGTGACCAACTATGCTACAAAGGCTGTTGATTTGTTGCTTCCTGAATTAGAAAAGGGCTTATTCGACACTAAGTGGCGTATTCGACAAAGTTCAGTACAACTCGTCGGAGAACTCCTCTTCCGTATCACGGGCATTAATACCAAGAATACTGATATGGCGCTTGGTAACGTTGTTGAGCTTAATGAAGATGATGTGGACGCAAACTATGATGAAGATTATGGAGCAACCGAGAATAAGAAGAAGCAGTTGGTTGAAGTACTTGGTAAAGAAAGAAGAGATCGTATCCTGGCCGCACTGTATATTGTCCGTCAAGACTCCTCTGGTATGGTCAGACAGGCATCACTTATGGTCTGGAAATCACTTGTGTCCAACACACCACGTACACTGAAGGATATTATGGTCGTCATGCTTCACATGATCATCAAGCTCCTATCCAGTGAAAATTACGAACAACGTGCGGTGGCTGGTCGTACTTTGAGTGAATTGGTACAGAAATTGGGAGAGAGCATTCTGCCCGAAATTCTTCCTGTATTGGAAGAAGGTATACGCTCTGACAACGAAGCCACGCGTTTGGGTGTCACTGTTGCATACAGTGAAGTAATGACATCTGCCGACAAGGTGCAAGTAAACGATTTTGCTGAGCAAATCGTACCTGTTATCAAACATGCATTATGTGACCCATCAGACGAAGTGCGTGAGGCAGCTGCACAAGGTAACCATAAAAAGACAAATAGACATATGTCATATAACCTTTTTCTATTTTTGTAGCATTTGATACACTTAATCAATGCATTGGCGCAAAGGCCATTGACGACATTCTTCCATCACTGCTGAACAAGCTGCAGTCATCAGACGAGTCCTCTGGCTATGCATTATCAGCTCTTAAAGAAATCATGTCTGTGCGCTCTCATGCCGTCTTCCCTGTGCTAATTCCTACATTGATCACTGTTCCTATTACAGCCTTTAATGCCCGCGCTTTGGCTTCACTCGTCACTGTTGCAGGACCAGCGCTGAATAAGCGACTGACGGCCATCTTGGATGCCCTTATGGAATCACGTATGGTGACTGATGATGAAGAGACAAAGGAAGCTTTGAAGGCAACTACGGAAGCCTTGTTACTTTCCATTGATGAAGAAGACGGTTTGTATACATTGACCGTTGCACTTATGGAATATTGCCGTAATGATAATCCCAATAAGAGAGCTATTGCATGTGATATTACTGGAGAGTTCTTTAACGTCACTGAACTTGACTGTTCAGCCTACGTGCCTGACTGGATTCACTTACTCCTGCTCCTTCTTGACGATCCAATCGAGAAGGTCATTGAGTCCGCATGGCACGCACTCACTGCCGTGACCAAGTCCGTACCAAAGGAAGAGTATGAAGAATTGGTAATTCCTACAAGACGAGCACTTGTCAACATTGGTGTTCCTGGCTGTGACATGCGTGGATTCTGTCTACCCAAGGGTATCAGCTGTATCTTGCCTATTTTCTTGCAAGGCTTGATGTATGGATCCACCGAAGTTAGGGAACAATCAGCCCTTGCGATTGGTGACTTAATTGATCGTACATCAGTGGTCGCACTTAAGCCTTTTGTCACACAAATCACGGGTCCTCTTATCCGTATTTTAGGTGATCGTTACCCTGCGGAAGTGAAAGCAGCGATATTACAGACATTGAGGTAACATTGAAAAAGAACAAAGAAAAAAAGAACATGTAACTAATCTTTACAATAGACTTATGTTGAATAAGGTACCTATGCATTTGAAACTGTTCTTGCCTCAACTTCAGCGTACCTTTGTCAAATCATACTCTGATTCAGATAATGAACAAGTTCGTCAAATTGCAGCTTCTGCTTTAAGAGTACTTTCCACACTTCAGCCCAAGATAGATCCAACTGTAGCAGAGATTCTCGAAAAGGAACCCAATGCATAAATAAACTCATATGAAAATTTCCCTTTTTTCCTAAAAACATTCTTCTTGATGCGTAGGGCCGTGCACGAGATATACATAAATCTGAATTTGTATATATAAAAAAAAAGATAGATAATTTGAAGTGTCTATTTGTCCTACACAATTGAGATCCGACGGTTCCGAGAAGGAGGGATGTCAACAATATCATCCTCTATTTGTCTTGTCTTATTTACATTTTAGAACATAAATATTCACTTGGCAACCGTTTCAATGGTGATTGGTATCTATAACAACAAAAGGGAAAAACGGAATCCTAAAGAATTAGATGAACCAATGTAATTGATATGGTTTGACATGTGAAAAATTAAAAAGTATAAATAGACTTTTTCTATTTTCTTTTTGATTCTTCTCATTCTTATTCCAAACCATTGATGACATCTTTAGTTACTTCCATTTTAAACAATAAAATGACAAACATACTTGGCTCAAATAAACAGAAATCCAAAACAAACACAAATCATAGTAGTCGATTAGCCATGTATGCGAATAACAATAGCAACAGTCTGTATCGTCAACCACAAATGAGCTATAGTGCCGAGTACATTCCCGCTCCACCACCTTATGATAGTCCTATACCGACACCTAGTACCTCTTGGACATCGGAAATGAGTGCATTCGCTGAAAAAATCAAAGAAGATGTCACAAATACATTCAAAAGTAGCAAACACACAGCAGTTGATAGACACTCAATATCTCAGGGCATGAAGTTGATATCTATTGCTGCAGATGAATATGATCAAGGAAACGAATCTATCGCATTGGACATTTACTTAACTGGTGTAGATAAACTCATTATGGCATTACCAAGTAAATACTAGTAGCTTATTTATCATACAATCATTTCCTAATATTCCCTTTTCAATGCGTAATAGATAAATCAGACACCAATACAAAGAGAATACTGCATGAAAAGTTAACAAGGTACGTAGTAGATAAATGCTTTAATTTTGGCTAATAGATCATGTAAAGTGTGGAAGAGCGAGTAGGCATCCTTCAATTACCAAGAAAGAAGAACCAAGAAAACAACGATAATAGTAGCAATAGCGAAAATGACGACAATGGTCAAGGCAATATGCTCCTGTCAAGAATAGTTTCTACTCTAAGTTCGGTTTCATCAAAAGCATATGCTACCGCTATCAATAGCAATTCTGTACCAGATAGCAATTCAAGTGATACTACTACTACTACTACTACTACTATTACTGCAACAGGTACGACTTGTAACAGTACAACAAGAACAACTTTCATTGGTAATACAACCAATACCACTCAGCCCTTGGATGATCCAATTATTCGATTTAAAAAGTTTGGTCAATATCTAACTGAATGGACTGTAACACTAGCTGTGCTTATCAAACAGTCACCTATACCTGGTAAGTTTAGGAGCCATATGCACCTGTAAGAAAACTAAGATTATGTTGATAGACATTTTTACCTTCCTATTTGGTTATATGATACAATTGTGTTTATGGATAGATAAACAATACTGCATAACGGAAAAGGCTCAAGACTTAGGTATTCAATGCTTAAAGATTGGATTAGAAGCCGATCAACACTATAGATTACATGAATTCATCACAGAGGGAATCTATATGTTTATCACAGCCGGATTAAAAGCTATTATAGCATTTAAAGAAACCTCCAGCTATAAAAACTAGAATGTATTTTTATTATTTTTATGATATGACACCGTTCTTGAGCATAATGTCGATTAATTCTTGTAATGGCTGTAATTCTTTCTTGTCTAATAAATCAAACTCTCTTGCAAATGATATAAAGTGTGCAAATAATGAATTAAAATGTGGTTCTTCGTTTAAGCTTAGTACTTTATCATAATGTTCATGATAAATATGTGCAAACAGTCTAAACATCTGCCCAAACATCCTCTTTATGATATTCACAATGTCCTTGGGGAATTCTACACCTGATTTGGTAGGAAAGATGGACTCGTCATTAAATGTATTCTCTATACTTGTCGTCATTGAATCAATATACTGTGGTGCATTCAATCTAGCTTTCTTTGATAATGAATCTGTCCAAGTATATTCTACTCTATACCCAATAAAGCATTAATTCATCTTGCACTTTATACATATATATATGTATATTCTTTTTACCCTGCTCCTGCTGACATCGTTGGACAACTCTGTGGTGTACAAAATGTTGTGATGGACCCATAAAACAAGTTGACATGATTAAAGAACTCAAATGCTGTTATTACCAGATTAGCTCTTGCCTTTTTTTATTTTTCTTTGTCACTCTTACTGTTAAATGCTAACCACTCATTCATGTCTACATATTTAGGCAACTCCACAATGGTTTTGAAGTTCCCTTGAACAAGCATATGATTCACATAAGGATGACTCAAATAAAGCGGTTTATCAGATTGTTGTATAATAAGTTTGCGCTTGTTTCCTTTATTATTCTTCTTTCCAAAACTGTTTATTATAAGTACCCTCTCTCTTCTTTGTAGTTGTCCTCATTTACCTAAATCCAAGAAAGTTCATCTTGAGTGGTGATACAGCTCTTTTAATTTGAATTGGCAATTTTACAGTGCCTCCACCCTCAAATTTCGTTTTGATCTCCGACCAATTTTCGTTTTTATAAAGTCCATTTTTCGCTTTTTTATTGACCAAGGTTCGTTTTGGTAAGGGCCTCAACTTTTGCTTTTTGCTTATTACCAAAGTTCGCTTTTGTACGCATCAAACTTCACTTTTGCATTACTCAATCTTCATGTTTGATTTCAAAGTTTTATTAAAGTGGTTCTCGATTGAGACATTTTTGAAAGTTTTTAATAGCAATGTTGCCTCCAATCCGACTTCGGATGTAGTTATAGGCTTTCTAGCCGCGCTTTATTCTCAGAAAAACAATAAAAAAAATTCTTGTAATCTATACTCTTTACACCTTTCTGAGCAACGCATCGTGGTACACAAATGCCATATTATGGTCTTACAGAAGCACAAGTCATTGAGCTCATCCAGCGCCACACCGCACAGACCGGTAGAGTCAAATCAACAGAGTATGCCTTACCAAGTGAAATCCTCGAAGGTCTGGAAGACTCTTCCAGCAAGGAACTCAGGACAAACACCCAAAAGTTTACAAAGAAGCCTTGCAATACGACGGAGGCAAGTGGACCGAGTCAAGCGCAGTCGATAAGATGTTTGTCCAAGAGTTTAAGGATGCAAAAATGGATGCATATCAGTCGATCTAACAGAGGTTCAAAGATGGAGATCGACTTAGAGTTGCAGCAAGGGGAGTAACCGAAGTATTTGAAGAAATCAAATTCGTTGTTGAACGAGGTGGAGGAGACAACGACAGCGAACTCCTCGAACAAGTACTGGAAAAGGTCAGGCGTTTGACCATCTATGCCTTTGCTGCAGGCAAATCGATTGACAATGAAGCAAAAGGGCTTACTGCAAGATCACTCAAACTCCCGGGTTCAGTCAGGTATCTGGACGAAGAAGACGAAGACGACAAGGATTTTGTTTTTTTTTTTTCACAAGAAGATGTTGACAGAATTCAGCAAGCCCGATATGAAGAAGCCATTGTCAACAAGATATGGAAATCAACAATTTAGACACAAGGGTCAGGGTCAATACAGGTGAGGATTCAGCAGAGGACGTGGTCGAATGAATTTTACCTGAGATGGGAAATCCAAAGAAAATCCAACATCGCAACAAGGCTACAAGATTCAGTAGTCGTCCAAGCCGATCCCATGGGCAGCAAGAAGCTATCAAGCTTCCGAAATGGAGAAGAAACATGTTCACGAAGCGGTACACAAGTTTTTAGAATCAGGGGTGATCGAGAGATCTCCTTCCCAAGACGATCAGTTCCTATCCAACTTATCTACGATCCAGGAGAAAGACAAGATAAGACCTATCTTGTATTGCAAACGAATCAATGCATTCATTCAGTGTCAGCACTTTGAGAAATCATAGAGACAGACGATTATATAACCAAGATCGACCTCAAGGATGCATATATAGTAGTCCCAATCAGTGTGGAGTTGAAACGGTATCTGTCATTCAAGCACCAAGGAATGGTATACCAATACAAGTCACTCCCGTTTGGGATCAGTGTCGCTCCCAGGATATTCTCCAAGCTAATGAGATTTGCCTTGGAACCTCTACAGAAAGAATTTTCACCATCTTTGTGTTTTTTCAAAAGAAAGAAATGTTGTTATTTTCTAATTCTAGTTTTATGTTGTCAGTACTACCAACAAAGATGTAAGAATATGTGTAATTATTATGATATCGTATTTTATATCAGAGTGGACTGGACAGACTTATGTTAGGTATGGAGACTTTGGTAATGTGAAGTCGTATTGTGGCATCACAGGCAGTGCCCCAAGGAAGCACTCGTAGCATGTAGTGTTGGCCTTATTTATTACCTTTTAGTGTGGTCCTGTATGTTTCATATTAACTTATCCGGCATAATCCTGAGTTTATTTCACGCTTCTACCTCAGCTTGTGCACTCATCTTTTCCGGTCCATTGTTTAAAGAGGTACCAGCCCATTACTCGGTAATATTTTAAAGATGTGCTATTATATAACTCCAATGCAAGTTCAATATCAGTTGTTGGAGTCATGTTACAGTAAGCACTTTTTTGTATTAAATGTTACAATAAGAGAACAATACCATTGCTATGGTAACACGATGGCCTGGGCTCAATTAATCAATTGTTCCCGCATTGGAATACATGCAGAAAAAATTTTTTTTCTGCAAACTAAAGTAGGAAAAAAAAAGAATGCTATAACCATCTTGTATTTTTAATCAAGAATATGTAGTCGTATCTTTTAATAACTTGCTCATCTTCCTACGATATCATTTTGCTGTTACAAAAGGAACTATGATCAAAACTCATGTCAACCATTGAAGCGCGGCTGCTCTTGCTGGTTGATAGACTATCTCCGCTTACTTTGTCTAAACCGTTTTGTTGAGTAGCCTTTTTTTTTTAAAAAAAAAGAGCATATAAGAGCAAGTGTTTGGAATCCTTACGTTTTTTCTTTCTTTCCATATCCACGCTGGTCGTTTAAATATGCATTTTAGTCTTATTGTTATTGCTCTTTTTGTATTTGTCACTGTAATTCAAGCAGCAAGTCTTGAGGCCCGTGGTGCCAAAAAATCTGGTCACGCTACCTTTTACAGGGTTAATAAATCAGAAAAACCATCCTGTGGTGGAGATGCCGATAATGACGATATGGTAGTTGCTCTTTCTAAGCATCGTATGGGTAAAGGGCACAAGAAGCCTTGTGGTGAAAAAATCAAGGTTTATGGTGAACGAGGCTCTGTTACTGTCAAGGTTGTTGATACCTGTCCAGAATGTGACAAAAACGATATTGATCTCTCTCCTGCTGCCTTCAAGAAGATTGCACACAAAAAGGACGGTCGTGTGAAGGTCAAGTGGTCTTTTAAATAACAAAGTTGAACTTTGGCAATAAATAAAAAGCTTTTATATTTTATAAACGCACAATCTTTATCAAATAGAAAGCAATACATTGCGATGAATCGATTTTTAGTTGTGCATAAGCCCTAGTTTATTTAGACTTGACTAAACCTGATATGACCTATATTTGTTATTCCTTCTGTCATTATTCTTTATTTAGTGCAGTGTCGTAGAGATTTTCATGTAGAGCAGGTGTTTTTATAAGCTATTAACTACGGTCAAAACATCACGATTATCTCCCTTCGGTTACAATCAATAACTATAACGGACTTCAAGTCCAAATTTTCTCTTTCCATATCCAAAGGCGAATCTGATCCCGTAGCTTAATACTGAGACATCCACATGCAACACTGGATGTCTTTCAAAGAACATTTACTGACCGAATTTCACGGAAAAATTAATTTAAACAGGGGCATACTACAACAGTATGGCCAGGCGCTTGGATTCGAACACTTGTATAATTTGATGGATCGCAGCCTGATTAACGAAGAAAGGATTGATTATGTTGACAAACCTGCTGTCGAGCTGAACTTGTTCAGTGTTAGAAATACTTTGAAGTGGAAAATCAGCGACAAAGTAAAGTACACACTGTCATTGGAACGTTCAACAGCGGAATCTACCAGTCATTGGATTCAAAGGGACAACCGCTATAACACCGAATGAACCACTCATCTTTACGGCAATTCATTACAAGGAGCAATATTATTAACGACAGCCAACCAAGTGTTCTGCTCGTTGGTTGCTTTGTCGATGGAATGGGGATGAGAACATGATGTGTAAAACAATCATTTTTCGCCATATTGCTGACTGTCAGATCGGTGAGTTATATCTCACTCTGATCTGGCCAGTTACGGTATAAATGCGGCTTCCCTTTCTTCCCTGCTACTTTAAGCCGTTGATATTTTTTGTACTGTCTTAAAAAGTCAGCAAACGTATTTTGATACGATTACAGTTCATTTTATTGTTATTATTATTATTGACCTTTATCAAGCTTAAGTCTTTTTTTTTCTTGGAATCTTTGTGCTACTTTTAACAACGCTTTTCACGTAACACTTTACACACTAAAAAATCATACCAAAAAATGAATAAGATCAGGCAAATACTCACGCTAGTGTAAACACTACATAAATTGACAGCATTTAAACAAAAAATAATGTGATCTTTATGGTTTTATAGTGCATGTAATATTAATCCTTCAGAGGTCGACGCATGACTATTAACACATATGGGTCATCCTACGGCATTCAGGACCAACCCTTTCTGACGTCTTTTGTGTAGCTCATAAAGATTTAGAGAAAGAAGGGGTTTCAGAAAATAAGTAAAAAAATGATTGGCGGAAAAACATAAAGTTGATAAGTTAACAAAAAAAAAGAGAGGTGATTTGATGTGTTTCGATCTTACAAGGACCCTTCATCGCTATTCATATGGGATTTTTTTTCTCCACAAAAATTGGTGCTTTTATGACGTTCTATACGCTGAAATACCTCTGTATCAATGTCCGATGGGCTTAACTCAGAATGCAAAGCACCTAACTTTTTCTTTCTCTTTCTTTTTTTCTCTCTCTCTCTCTCTCTCTTTCCATCTATTTACTTTACCTTACCTTTCCCTCCTTCTCTTTTTCTAAAGGCAACCTATCAACATGGGCTCAGAATCCGCAACAGCTATTAGCTCTGCTATCGATTCAGGCTCCAGTAACCAAGCCAGATCCAGGTCACATTCGATCTCTACTCAGATCTTATCGTCTGTCAACAAAAAGATCAAGGAAATAGAAGATGCTGATAGTACTCGAATTCTCCAATACATGGACGATCAAGTACACGAGACTTGGGACTGTGCGAAAGCTGCAATGATCGGCGCCCAGCGTCTCCTACAGTTTCACGAATTGCCAAAAGAATGGCAGGAAAATGAATACATACTATCGGGGTGAGTTGAAGTGAAAAAAAAAAGGTCGCCATATATGCTGACTTTGACGCTTTAGGTATCGGTTCTATCAAACAAGCAATGCATGTTTGAAATCTATATTCATGATTCACAACGAAACAATCAATATTTGGAGCCACTTGCTAGGATTTATATTCATGTCTTGTCTTTGTATCTATGGATTTAATGTAAGTGACACTTTCTTGCCGAGTAATATCAATATTAACCACAAAAACAGAGCCACTTTTCGGATGCAAGCTTCAGCGATAGAACTGTGCTAATTACGTTTTGTGTGGCCGCACTAAAATGCTTGTTTTGCTCGTCTCTCTATCATACCTTTATCTGTCACTCACATCGACAGGTCAAGCTATTTACAGCCACACTAGATTATATGGGTATTGCCTTTCTAATTACCGCCTCCGTACTTGTATCCGAGTACTATGGATACTACTGTCGGCCCATCATGCGCAACCGATACATGATATTTACCTTGGCGATCGGCAGTCTAGGGATGTTTGCCCCCTTTTTAAAGCGCTGGGATACAAAAGAGTATAGACCATTTCGAATCGCCGTATTTGTTTCCATGGCTGTTTCCAGCATCATACCTGTATTGCATCTCATTTTCTTGAATGGATTCAAATCAACCTTGAACTTCTTCAGTTTAGCATCACTTAGTGTTATCATGTATATCCTTGGTGTCATTGTTTGTAAGTTACAGATCACACATTCAAATGAGCTTGCACTAATAGACTTGCATACAGATGCAAATCGGTTCCCTGAAAGGATGTACCCTGGTGAATTCGATTTTGCTGGATTCACGAGTCATGCCATCTGGCACATTTTTGTCTGTCTAGGCATCTTTGTAAGTTACTTCAGGGGACCATATAGATTAGATCACTCACATATTATATAGTTTCATTACCTAGCAACTCTAAGATTTTATGAAAATCGTCATACCTACGGATGTGGCATTCTACCTGGTAGATACCACTAATCCCCTCAATACATTTATTTATTTACATTTAGAATGCTTAATTCCAATAGAAAACAGAAAAGGAATAAAAATAAGCATATATTTATTTGAGCATAATATAATATATATATGTGTGTGTGATAAGAAGGAGCCATCTATTTCCTACGATGTTTGCTATTAAATGCTGGCCCATTCTCAATTAAACTATCGATATGATCAATAAATAGCTGAACATCTTTAAAGTAATCCGGTCCTAGAACATCTGTCTTGACAGGTTGATTATCCTGTTCGATAGAGTAGCAGTAGTTATCATCAGAAGTAATACCTATAGTCTCTAATATTCTAATAGCGTCTTGCTTTGTTCGTGGAGCAGGAGTAGGGAAATAGATCCGTAATTCGCTTCGGCTTATCACTACTTTAAATTTCTGTGGATGACGCTTTAGGCATTTAAGCAAAGTCAGCACGTGATACATGTGTATTTGATAACTCTTGTTGAGAGATTCGATTGAATCAATAAAAGACGAGTCCACCAAGCTTTCGATGTCTGTAGGACAATTGAAAAACTGTAATGTGTCAAGCGTGATCAATAAATAGACTGTCGAGGTCACGGTCGTTGTAGTAGTGCTTGTAATTGATTCAAGTTCACTGTTGCTTAATAATAGTACTGTCTTCTTTTTATCTTCTTCAGACTTATCAGGCTTTTTGCGTACCGAGTTACCTTCAGAACTAGTTCGTCCATGTCGTAGAAGAGTCTTACGTTTTGCAGACTTGTTGGTTACATTGTTACGCATGGAAGAAAGCTCATCGTGCTGAATGATACAGTCGAATTTCTTTTGAGTATCAGCGCGCTTAGTAGAAGTTGAGTCTCGGCGAGCAGGTCCACGCTTTTTGGAGTCCAAGTGAAATACGTAATGGTTGACATCATCATCATTTTCCATGTCCACGAGTTCTCTCATGCCTGCAGCATTTCTGGCGGCAAAGATACGGTTATAATTGGGCTCTTCGTCCTCTTCTTCCTGCTTTTTGGGGCTTACAGAGGTTATCTTTGAAGGTTGCTTTTCGTCAGATGTAACGGGGGCATTCATCTTGGTCCCTGCGGGAGAAAAGATGCGAGAGGAGACATGAGTGATAATGTTTGGTTGCTGGTTCGTAGTGGTATTCTGAAAAATTGTTACACAGGGAGATTTCGTAGTCGAAAATTGACGAGTAAACCCTGGGCTTCCACGCCCTGTGCCTACAACAGCCGTACGAGGAAAACCCCAAGTAAGTCCTGCGGAAGTAGGTCCTGATGGTCCTGTAGCAGACATCATGGTACGAAGCTGCTGTTGATTCCATAAGCCAAGTCGTTGGTGATACATAGTTGCCGCATAATTAGGTGGAGGAGAGAATACTTTCATGACAGGAAAATGCTGTTGGATTGCTTTTAATAGCTTAGCCTGTTGTTGATGTTGTGGTGGTAATATGTTTGTTGTCGTCGTTGTAGACGGTCGATGAAAGATGGTTGCAAAAAATTGCTGTACATTTTGCTGCTGCGTAAAAGAAGTTTTGTAATGTATTAGCTGATTATTACTGTTCACTGGATGTACCAGCTCCGATATTTTGGTTTGGAAATAATGCCGAAGCTGATGAAAAGAGACAAATAGCTTGGATGGACGTAGCATTCTAAGTTATTGTCTTTTCATTATCCTTTTATTCAAAAGAAAGAAGAAAAAAAAAAGAAAAGAAAATATAGGGAAATTTTATTTTTTTGAATATTCATGTGACGCCTTTGGGATAATGATTATCGTATATTGACCAATCAGTAGGTACTGTTTGCATAATAAAGTACATTTATATATTGTTATAGCAGTTGCATAGCAACGGTAACTAGGCTTCAATGGATATGAATAAACGCAAGCTTAAAGTAACCTCAAGCAAGAAAGAACATTCTTTCGTTAACCCCAAAAAAAGGTTATCGACCTCCCCCTTTTTCTCCCTTATTTCTAATTTAACGATGCATATAAAATATGCATCATTTTTATGGTTGACACAAAGTCAAAATTGCGTCAATATGTAAAATACCAGACAATTAGACAATTACATTATTCGTTTTCATCATCATTAACATTATCAGCAGTATGTTCATTTAGTTTATTTTGTACGATCATGCCGTAGCAACCATCAACCCAGCACATGTTGTTATTACTCACGCTACAGGCTTCTGATGATCTGAGATTAAACTTGACCATACAGCACTTGCCATGAACCAGTCATATACTGAGCCAATTTACAGAATGCAGGTTGAGAATTTAACATTTTTAGGCTTAAATATCAAGATTTGACAGATCTTGATAATTCTACTATCTCTAAGGAAGTTTGACCGAGAGAATATCCATATATTCATTTATTTAATGGAAAGAGAGAGAAGGGACGACCGTAATGGAATTCGTTGTTTTCTCACAGTAGTGCATACAAATTTGCTTTATGGGTTCAATGCAAGTAGTTGCATTGTTTTACCAGGTGACTTTCCAAGAGAGCCTAATAAATACACCTCTCAGAAGCTTTCTGCTGCTCATAGTCAATTATTAATTGAAAGCCTTGATAAGAAACGTTTGGCTTATTATCTTTGAATTAGCTAAAAAAAAAAACCATGATTCGATTAGTAAAAAGGTTCATAAAACCATTGGACCGAAGATGATAAACTACGGTAAACTCTTAATTTCTGTTGACGCAAAATATTGTGCAAGAAACCCCCTTTTTGCAGCTATAGGCTTGGATATAGGTTTTAGCGCTTGGGTGAATAGAAAACGCAGTTGAATCGTTATAGTTTGCGATCAATACCAAGATATCAATGAATCAGTTGAACAATTTTATCAATACAAAAGCAACACAATAAAAGCATAACTCGAGCCCATTCTTATTTCTCCAAACATTGTCAAAAACAATGCCAAGCGCGATAATATTATAAAGAGAACCCGACTTATTCCACTCAAAGAGCTCTATGACTATCTGCTACAATCTACAAAGAGAGATTTTGTTGAATACAACAACATTACAATTCAAATAGTATTGCCTTAAATTAATATAAGAAATGAAATTGTGGAAACTAAATATCACTCTTTTCCTCTTCTTTCCTTTTGTTGTCCACACAATGTCACCTAATGAACTAGGCGGTAAAAAAAAAAGAAGAAGACATTAGAATATATACATTCTTGAGACTAAAAGGAAGCATAAAGATCTTATATCCGAGATCATTGATTGTGATTTGATGGAAAATCACTTGTTTGTAAAGAGAATCTGGGCAAAGGTGCATAGCCTTGATGAACACAATGATTTTGGCTTGTTGCAAAATGGTACATTTATTTTGTTAAAATGTGACAATAAGGGCTTATGAAAGTCAATATAGCCATCAGGTTATGGAATAAGACCATTAACATGAATAGAAAGTTGAATATGAATACGATAGCCATATGTAGGAAAAACATGAATGAGAATTATATTGACAACATAGAATCATTAGTGCGGCAAATCGTTTTTAATGTCATCTTTCTTTATCATGGACGTTGGAAGGAAGATAATTATTGGCAATATTTGGATATAACTTCATCTACACTGAAAGCATGGCTTGGTATACATAAAGCAAAGAAGAGGGAAAAAGTAAACCGAGTACTTACTGTTATATCAAGATTATGATATATTGCATGTTACCGATACAGTTCTATCAGAGTTTAATAAGGTAAGATATGCCTAAATAGATGATGCTTTCTTTGTTTTATCAATCACTCGGTATTCTAGTTGTTAGATGAAACACATACGGAAGACTATGCCTTCTTATCCCCTATTCAATTGAAATGCTTGTCGAGATGTTATCTTTACAGAGCAGAACACGTATGCTACAAAAAGTACATTTATTAGTGACATACTAATGATATCTATTGATAAACAGGCTTCAATAAACTGTAAATGGTCCGAAGCTCAAGAGTCCTTTGTAAAGTCGAATGGTAAATCTAGTACTTGTTAACTTTATGAATGCTACAAGTAAAATAGATATTATAAAGGCTGTTCCATATGAAATGATTGAGGAACATGTAAATCATCTTTATATATATTTGAATCATGCAGCTAATTTGTATTTAATTTAGATAACATATACATATCACATATTAATATCTACAGGGATCGACATGGTGAAAACAGTCAATATAACATCGGTAGACGTATTAAGATGGATATCAAATATTCAATTTATAGCAGGAAGTCGTAGATTACCTACACACCTTCAAGTAAGATAAGCATGTGTGATCTGTAATCTGAATTAATTTTCTTTCAAATCAAGGAATACTTTTTGGAGCTTATAGGTTGGGGACAAGTTTGCCTTTTTGTTTGATACTTATCGTATTTGAATATAGTTCAATGTGCTCAAAAAGATGACTTGGTAATTAATCAAGAGGATTCATGCGTTCTACAACAAGCTTTGGATCAGTTCAGTGTGCCGGTAAGGATGTTGTTACATACATGTACATCGCTTATAGTTGCTCTTTATAGGATGGCAGAAATCACATGAAATATTACCCTGCAAAGATATGTGCTGCCTTAAAATCTTGCTCAGTAAACCAAATGACAATTGAAACCAGTAAGTTGGTCTTTACGCGTGTATATTTCCTTTTCGTAATCACCTTCTATTCTACAGCGTTCTTTGAAATAATGGAGAATATCGTCATTACAGAAGCATCCCAAATAGCCATGTATGTATATATATATACATATACATAAAGAGGATATACTATATTAACTAGCAATGATACATAGCCTTCGGTTTATTATTAACAAAGTATCTCAACGCATAAGGTATGCCAAACCAACGTACTTCTTCTTTATAAAAAAATGACACATTACTTAGTGCTATGTCCATTATGGATGGCATTGAGCTACTTATTCATAGACATCAAGATGTCCAGCATGTGTCTGCAGGAACTTTTTATTTGTTCAAAATATATACACTTTACGAGCTTGCAATCGATAACGACAACGAGGATTATGGGGATGTAATAAAATCTGTCATGGACGGTTCGTTTAAATTAAAAAAAGAAAAGGAGTCTTGCCAGAGCTTGATAATATCAATAGGCATTTATTTAGTGGCCAGAAGTTTCGATGAAATAGATTTAGCGTCTATACAGTTGGTAATAGAGATACAATAGATTATATAAAAAGAATACTAATTCTAGAAAAGATGCTATGGAGAACAGGAGATTACTTTAATGACGTATGCTTTTTTTTTTCACTAAAGTATATCTTATACTTATTGTAATATAGAAAAAAGATTTTACTAAAGCTATGCCTTGGTATTTCCACACGTCAAGTATTATGACCATGACAGCAGAAGGCCAACAAAATACATTGATACTGGCAAGGTGTGTTTTTTCTTTGCTCAATAAGGCCGAAAACTGATTATTTTACAATCAGGAAAATAGCGCTGTGTTATGCAAAGGGCAATGATTATACATCAGCGTGTACATGGTTGGAAAATGCGATGGGTACAATCAACAAGGGATCTCACGCTCGAGATTATCTTTGGCTTGTTCAATGGTCTATTCAAAACGGCGATGATCCTACAAAAAGTTAGTTAACATACAAACAAAAGGTGGTCT
The DNA here is from genome assembly GCA_025529335.1 of Rhizopus sp. PT2906. Taxonomy (NCBI): domain Eukaryota; kingdom Fungi; phylum Mucoromycota; class Mucoromycetes; order Mucorales; family Rhizopodaceae; genus Rhizopus; species Rhizopus sp. PT2906. The sequence goes on from JAMYHX010000324.1 coordinate 28,743, forward strand.
ATTTAACAAGGACATATATATATATATAGCGGCTTCTTTTGTTGACAAGTTAGTGTTAGCCCAGGATTTTAAGCCAACCATGTTCACAGATGTTTTGGATTCTTTTTATACGGTAAATGCTTATTCTGTCTTTTTTAAGCAGTTATTGATTTTTTTTTATTTATTTATTTGGGAAAAGTATGGCAAAAGATGTCAATTGATAGTACATATCCTAAAACATATTGTGCTGCAAAACACCAAGGAAAGAATAAAAGACAGTGATCAGGAAACTTTGTTACAGTGTAAGACATTGTTTATAAAACAGCTGATATTCGCTCTAAGGTACACGGCTTATATAATCATTTTGTATTTTGACCATTATTTTATAGATGTATCATATACGTCAAGACAACTGTGTATGAAGAAATACTAAAAGAAGAAAGCTCACGGATCAAGTAATTGTCTAAAAAGAGAATCCACAACTGTTTCTTATGCTGTATTAGATATCTGGATTTTAGATCAATATCATATTACATTAGGCGTGGTTAGCTTGTTTTTTTTTTCTTTTTCTTTTAATTGCTATGTCTGTATCTCACGAACTAAACACTAGTTTGTCAAATTATTGGAAGAAACAGAGATTATCTACGTACATGTAGTCAAGATAAAGTTTTTATGAATCATATTGAATGGATGAGAGGTACAGCTTGGAATCTAGGTCTATACTGTCTCAGTGCCGGCAAAATAACAGAAGGTACCCGTCTCTTTTGTGTTTTAACCAAGGTAGCCGTCTCATTTATCCTTCAAGAGAAATGTCTATTCATTCTTTATTACTTAGCTCTCATCTATATTTGAGAGTATGGATCAGTGTACTCAAGAACAAAGGCTGATTCATGTGTTTATGACACTTTGCTCAAAGTCCTTTGGTTTACAAAAGGTAATAGTAATAGTAATAGTAGCAGTTGTGCTTAGTGTTATTGTCAGGAGTGCATACGAGATGACGTGCAGACACTAAAGAAACATTATGATCAATTACCTGAATGTATAAAGACTCTTGTAGGATTGCTTGAGATTGAGTTTCATGTTCGCCAAGGACAGTTTGATGCAGTCATTGAAACATTTAATGTAAAAGGAGATGAAGGGAAGGGGTATAGGTCAATTTTGAATACACTAACCTTATTTACTTAGGTTTATCTAAATTTGGAAAGCCATTCATTTGTTGTATTGGAGCGCATGATTTGTAAAAATAGTTTTATGTAAAAAATATACCAACTCTTTTTTTGGGAGTTAGGCATTGTTATACAAAGTGATCAATGTCCACATAAAAGTAAGTAATGCTAAGCATAAAAGAAGAATATATATGTATATATATATATATTAATGTTGCTTATAGTTGCATTCCAGTTGCTCAAGGTAAAGTATGTCCTATACACACATTTGTTATTTATCTCTTCCTATAGTCTTTCCAAAGATTAAGTAAACTTGCTCAGCAAACAATCGATGTATATGCAAAATGGACGCGCATGGTTATATCAACGGCATTAGCCTATGATCAATCAGAAGCATTTGACTGTCTTGAATGGATGATAAATCAAAGACTCTATCAAAAGGTAAATCTTCATTATTACACATTGTACATCTTATTCACATTCTCTTTTTCTTTCCTTTTTACTCAGCATAATTATCCACAGAATGAGTTGTATTACTTGATTGTAGTCACTTGGAATGAAGGGATCACATGTTACTTTGGGTAAGGAGGATTGTTTAATAAATAAGGCTGTCCCCTTAATGCAAAAATAGTAATCAAAAGCTTAAAGGAGAAGCCTGGTGTAAATATTCATTTAGTCTTTTGAATTATTATCGACAAGAGAATAAGGCTCAATTAAAAGAACAGGTAATATGTACATATATCTATTATATCTTATTAATACACATCTTCATATATTGTTAGATGGATAAAGCATATCGAATGTTTTCCACACAAAAGGAAACAGAAACAGACGCCTGATTTTTTTATTTTTATTTTTTCATTCGTTTATAATTTCTCTTCCGCTTTACTTTTCTTTTTCTCTCTTTTTTTTTTTCTTTTTCTATTGTATTAAAGTAAATGACTCAATTAGGATCACCTCATGAACTTTATGATTTCATTGAGCAGATTGGAGATGGTTCTTTTGGAACAGTGCATAAAGCAAAGCATAAAACAAGTCAAAAAATTGTAAATAGAGAAATTATGCACTTTATTACGATATGCTTATGTAACAAACATTGATTTTAGGTTGCTGTAAAGGTGATGAAGAAGAAGTACGAGAAAATACAAGACTGTCAAGATCAGTTTGAACCCAAGTTACTAGACTTGGTACCTCCACATATAAATATTGTCCAAATGTATGACAGCTTCTTTTCAACAAATGGTGATCTATCCTTTATTATGGAATTTATGGATGGTGGCAATCTATATCAACTGATGAGAGAAAGACGACAACAACATTTACCACTAAGTCATTGTGAACTACGGATGATTCTGTAATTGCTTAATATTTATTAAGATAGGCAACTATTAACCAGTCTTATTTACTAGACATCAAATATTATCAGCGGTCTCACATATACACCATCATAATGTCTTTCACCGAGATATGAAACCAGAGAATCTATTATTAGAGTATGTTGCAGGAAAACCAATCATAAAGCTTGCCGATTTTGGTTTGGCTCGGGAATTGAGTAGTCGACCACCTTACACAGAATATGTTAGTACAAGATGGTAAATAGACATAGAGTAAAAACAGCTTGCCTTTCTTTCTAATACAGTTAAAGGTATAGAGCACCAGAAGTATTGCTTCGATCTACCGAATACTCTGCCCCTGTAGATCTTTGGGCTGTAGGAGCTATTTTTGCTGAATTGATCACCCTGGAACCGCTGTTTCCCGGTGAATCAGAGGTGGATCAAATTTACCGCATTTGTGACATCTTGGGAAGTCCGGGGAACAAATTGACTATTGGTAAAAAGATTCACAGAATGGTACGACCCGAAAAAAGACCCAGTCCAGGATTCGCACGAAAAAAGACAGCGGCAGAGATCGAACAGGCAGTTCACTCAACCTTATCCCCTTTGGACGGTGGTGGAGAATGGAAGGAAGGCGTCAAGTTGGCTTATAAAATAGGCTTCAAATTCCCAAATGTAAAATTATCCTTACAAACAAACACACACACACCACTTATGCAATACCCGTTTATTGATTCATGTTCTTAGTGTATACCAAAACCATTGGAAACGATCATACCAGGTGCAACAGAATCCATGCTTGACCTCTTACGGCACTTTCTTCTCTTCAACCCTACCTATCGTTGGTCTGCAGATACAGCCCTAAAGCACGCGTTCTTTTCAGAAACAGACGAACCTGTGCATAATGTCATTCCTCTCGACATCGAACCGATCACCCCACCGGACAAACATGAACCCATCCCTATCGACAGGGGACTCTATTCGAGCAAATCACACAAATCCATCATCACTCCCCTTGACTTACTCCCTATACCCACATCGCCACACCAGATCTGTCCTGACTGGGATCGACCGATGTCCCGGCTGCTTAGTCGGCCCAGCACCAGAACAACCCACATTGATTTATTTCTGCACGACGTCGAGCCACCGTCACCGTCGCCCACAGAGAACGCGTGGCTCACTCAAAGACCGATTTATAGCTCTCGTGAAAAAGTGCATCCGGTAACAGACTGTCCAAATACACCCATTTGGAGCAAGTACCGCTATGCGTCTCATCAACAGCAGCGACTGGCTACACCGGTTGAGCCCAAACGACTTTCAAACCCATCATTGGAAGAGGAAATTCATCAAAAACGAGTTCATCACAACCATTACCATCACTATCATCATATTCACGACAATACCGTTCACACATTATCCGTAGGAAGTAATAGTAACAAGACCGCATCTACTTTTAGTCTCGATCGTATACCACAATATGGACACCAACTCATCAAATGGACACCTCCTATTCACTTTGCAGTTGAACCAGAGGTAAAGCGCCCTGTAAGCAGAAGATCTAGGTCACCTGTACAATTCTCTGTGAAAAACCAAAAACACACTGTAAATAATCACCATTATCCACAGCAAAGGGGTTTAAAACCACATCGATTTAACATGTGGATGCCCTCAGATGATGACAACGACGATAATGTGGGACAAACAGAGACACAGGAAGATATAGACATGGTTTTTCTTCCGTTGCAATAATAAACAAGTGTCTTTACAAAAAGTTTCCCTATAAAGCATTATAACGGATATTTTAAAGGAAATTTATAATAGGGTGTACATTTCTATCTTTTTCAAATAATTATTCCGTCTTTCTATACATTCAAATGAAGGCATGGACGGAGAGTTATCAAGTGCTTGTTCAGATGAAAAATAACCGACATCAACAACTGCTTCAGCATCAACAAAGGATTCAATTGTATGAACAACGCCTATCGGAAACACAAGCAAAACTAGTGCAAGTCATGGCTCTTGAATCTCGCGAGATCGAAAAGTGGAACAGTCTGGTGGAATCAGATACATGGGTCACAGCTGAGGAACACGAACGCATTCATAACAAGCTTCAGAACATCTCCGAAAGGCGAAGCATGTGTATGGCATCAAAGGCTCAGCAGCGTCAGGATATCATAGCAGAGGCTCAAAAAGCAAAGACGCAAATGACACATATCCTCGGTATCGAGAGAGGACTGATCTCATTAAAGAAACAAATAGAACTTTTAGAAACTAAACCTGTTCAGAAACGAGCACTCCTTCGAAAAATGATTAGATCGGTTTTCGCTTTTACAAATATCACTCATAGATCAATCGCGCCTGATTCTACTCAAAAACCTATAAGCGCTTTGTACCAATAAAAGTTATTCATATCCTTCTCTTTCTCTGTCTTTTCTTAGCGTATGTATCTATGTGTGTGTATGTGTACTGTTTGATTAGAAAAGGAGGGGGGCCATCAATAGCAAGGTTGTTTTCAAACATAAAAGTGAGCATTATTTGATCTACTTTTGCCCCTTTGATTACACGCGTGAATGAATTTAGCAACATGCGAAAACCCGATACTCATATTGACATATATGTATAAATATCTTAGCCCAACACTTTATGTATGTACTGTGTGTGTGTGTATGGTAATTACCATCAGATGCTAAGCTATGATCAATGTAGCAGACAAAAATGTTAATCTTTTGCGTGATAAACTTAACACAGATATTGGCTTGATAAAACCTTAAAAAATACGCACAAAATAGACCTTGCTCTGTTTTATATTCGTGTATCTGATATAATGCATTTTCACCTTGAATGATATCCCTCTTGTTTGAGATGCTCTTTTACTCATAAAGAAATGGTAACGACTTAATTTAATGAAAGTCTATTTTGTAGTACATAACAGTAGGGTGACCTATGGTAATTATTTAATACTTTAGCTTGTCAATACATACATCTTCCTAGATAACCAAAAGTACAGCATCACTGGGCGAGAATAATTGTAGTTTTCGCTGAGTTGTGCATGCCTTTTATAGGTAACTGAACCTTGAAATTCAAGATAGAGTTTAGACACTTTAAACGATATCCAAATTCTTTTTATTATCTCATATGTGTAACTTGTTAGTAAGCTATAACCAATGAGCCTTATTCATAGATAAAAAAACTGCCTTTCTATAATATGAAGTATGTCTTTATTCAAATGGCTGGTCTTCAATTCTTCAGATTGGGCAGATTCGTCTCAGATATTTGAAATACAATGCAAGGAAATTCCTTGGAATTTATGAAATAAAAAATGTATGCGACTCCGCCCTTTCTCTTTATTATGTGATACGTCTGTAGGCAACATACTTCACTTGAGTGTATTGGTTTTCTCCTATTGCTACAAATCATTTCTCTTTAACATAGTTTCAGTTGAGACTTGAGACAATGTTACAAGTATGTCTTTAAATAGGATAAATAAACTTTCCAGAGGGAATTAAAAGAAATATCCAAAAGGAATGTTGATTTGAATATCTAATAATCAACCAGCCAAAATATGGAAGATCTTCACCTTGTTATAAAACCTCTCTCTCCTCTCGAGCAATCGATTATCTTTCTTTTGTTTTTGTTATTTCTCTCTTCTTCAAGACAAAAATGCGTGCCATTTTTACTATTTCCACTGCCATCGCCTTTTTCACGGCCGCTGTATTTGCTGCTGACAATGCCGATTTTGATCCTGTCGATTTCAGTGCAGAAGACATCGCTACTACTTTAGATAGCTCATTTGCTACTTTCCGCTGGAAGGGTGATTCTACTATGGCTCAAGAAAGCTTCAACCTCGTTGCTGAAGAACCCACACGTATCCAAGTTACTGATTTCAAGAACCTTGGTGACGTCTTTGAAGTCTTTGATAATGGTATCTCCTTAGGCACCACAAGTGAAGTTGAAGAAATTGCTGGAGAGGAAGTATTTGCTGCCACTCCTGAAGAAGCTCTCGAAGATGAACGCTTCAGTAAGGGTGTTTTCACTTTAGAAAAGGGTGAACACAAGATCACTATCAAGGCTACTGGTCCTTATGAAGCTGGTACTGCTGCCATCCGTGTTTTGGACCATTCCAACGTTGCTTTCTTCAAGAAGGGCAAATGGGATGATCATGATGATGATGATGATGATGACAAGGATTGGGATCACGACAAGGATTGGGACCATGACAAGGATTGGGACCATGACAAGGATTGGGATCATGACAAGGACTGGGATGATGATGATAACAAGGATTGGGATGATGACAAGGACTGGGATGACGATGATGACAAGGATTGGGATCACGACAAGAAGTGGAAGCATCGTAAAGACTGGGATGATGACAAGGACTGGGATGATGACAAGGAGTGGGACCATGGCAAAGGTGGCAAGCACTGGGGCAAGAAGAACAAGGGATGGTTTGAACATGATAGCTACAAGGGACACGATAACCACAAGGAACATAAAGACTTGGAGTTATCTCCTCCCTACTACGACCTTGACTATAGCCATACTGTTACTGTTACCAAGACTGTGTGGGTTGAAGGAACAATTCCAAGTAAGTTTCTTTTTTGTTGTTGTATCATGACTTTTTGCTAATTGTTATTTTTTTATAGCTCCTGCGTAAGATATACAATACAATCTGGTTATATATATATTTGGTACTTACCCTTTCTTATAGAGCTGGTGACCCAATCACTCCTGTCACTCCACCTACGAAGGATGACGATGACAAAGACTTAAAGATTCACGACCACCCTGCTTTCCATGACCGTGACCATGATAAGGACCGTTTACACTTCCACTAAATGATAACAGCTGACAATCGCAAACTATAAATAGAATTGTAAGTTGAACCATCAGTTTTTTACAACATATCTAACGTTCTTTTTTAGTTATTTATCTTTTCGAACTACACTTAATTTTTATTTGTTTATAATAAAGTTTCGAATTTTTCTTTAAAAAAGTTAGACACAAATACTTCTTTATAAATAAATACGTGCATTTATTAATTCTATATCATTAACAAAACTTCCAATGGTTTCCACAATTGACACATGTAACAAACGTTGTCATTGGTTCATCCGCACTTCGTGTTTGCATTTGGAAGTAAGTACATTTTCTGCCTTGGCATTTACCACACTTGAACATGTCTGTTTCGGCTTGTGCACTTGTTGCGCCTCTAGCTTTGAATAAGGCTTCCTCTGCTAATTTTCTATCACGAGCCTGTGCCTCCTCAGATGCCATTTCTTCAACACTCATCGTACAGAGTTTTTCAATTGTGAGCTCACCACTAACAACACTCTCACGTAGTCCAGGATTACTTTTGTTCTTCAGGTTGTTTGCCAGTGTACGCACCTTGCTCTTATATCCTTCATTGACATCGCCGTATTCTTGAAATATCCTAGATTCTATAGCTAGTGAACGCTTCAGCAACAGATCAGAGTCTGCAAAAAGAGTGTAAGCAGTAAATAAGTTATAGTCTGATTGACAGTACCTGCTCCACTATTGAATCCAATTGCTGCATACATCAATTCAATTGTTTTGTTACGAGGTACGCTTCCTGTTGATTTATATGTTACTTCATCCGACTTGATCGTACGCGCCACTCCTTCATTCGAGGGTGTCTTTGGTGAAGAGGTCTGTGATGATGCTCTACTGGCTTCTGTGCTAGCAACACTAACTGTATCCGCAGGTGGTGACTGTGTCGTTGGCTTTTTTGTGTTTGGATTGTTACTAGTCGATTGTTGAACAACATCATCTTTCCACTTCTTTACGATAGCTTTTGCCTTAATCGACAGCTGATTATCTTTATGCGTTCTTAACTTTCCAACCACTTTACCAATTTCCGTTCTCTGATATATTGTATTAGGATGATTTTAAAAAAGAATTACCTCGTAATTTACCTTTAGAAGATCTCCAGTAGCCTTAATTTTACTCAAGTTGTTTAAAATGTCTAAACAGGCCTGTTTTACGCGCAAACGAGCTATGAATATGAATTTATTCATTATGAAGAATCAAAGACTATAACTCACCTCAATATTGTTATTTTCTACAGCAGAATGAAGTGCATGTTTAGCCTTGTTGATTTGTGCTTCTACTGTATTCATAGTGAATATGCAAAAAAAAAAGAGAAAAGAAAAACAGTCTTTGGGTTTCTATTTCGTCGTTAGTTAAATTTCACTTGTTCCCATTTGGAAAAAAAATTGCTTGATGCATTCTTCTATAAGGTCGTCCTAAAGCTGTTACCTTGGTTATAGGGATAACATGGCATAAATGATTAAAACTTGTAGTTATGAGTTTTTATTATATTTTACTGTTCATCAATATAGATCATGGGTACGTCAGATTAAAATAATTTTGCCCGTGATTGGCTAGAAAAAAAGAAAAAAGAACTATCTTTACCACTACAGTTTTCAGTTTAGTATTTAAAGAGAAGCAAGATGCTCTGATTCTTGTTTTGATATACAAATGTGTCTGCACATTTTATATTTATTAAGTTATTTTTACATTTGTGACAAAAACAAGTTGGTTGTATAAAGAAGTGTCATTGAATGCTTTAATAGAAAAAGAAAATTGCAATGTGGATAACACATTTGACAGGAGACAACATAGCTGTTGAGCTTTTGGTAACTTTCCTTATTGGCATTTCTTACAGTCATTCTTCTCTGTCTTTTTTCTCTCGAATCATACCAATGGTTTGGAAGGTAAGTATTCTAAGTGAGAAGTATTATCCATATTCATTAAATTATTGTTATCTATGTCGCCAGGTGGCATAGTTGAAGCAATTGTTTTCGTTGTGATTAGTGTAACACATTGTACTTTTTCAGTATATGTCAACAATAACATTGACACATTTAGAAATGTTACACTGAAGCAAATAATTACTGTCTACTCTGATTCCTCTTTCTTTTCTTCTTTACATTATATTGAAATGTCTGAAGAAACATCAACATTTGGTGGTTGGTTATCCAGCTGGTTTAATACATCAAAGGAACAAGAATCATCAACAAATCTATTACAACAACAGCAACAGCAAGGAACAAACTATGCAAGAAATCAGCAAACTCTATCTTCACTACGGTCTCAAAAGCAACAAGCAGAACCATCAAATAAGCAAACAGAAAACAATCGACATAAATTAACACGATCAGACACAGAAAAATCTTACCTCGATGCCCCTAAATCACAACAAGCAGGAAATGGACGAAAAATAACCCGTAGACTTCCCCTGACCAATAATCATCTAGTCGTCGATTGTCCAATACCAGATAGACTGTTGGGTGCCCTGAATTTTAGTGAACGTGATGAATTTTCTCAACTGAGATACACTGCAGCTACTTGTGAACCGGATGATTTTGAGACAGAGGGCTATACATTACGTCAAAAGATTTATAATAGAGAGACAGAACTGTTTATTGTTATGACAATGTATAATGTACGTCTTTGTCACAAAAGAATATTTAAAAATCCTAATCTATCCTGTAGGAAGACGAAGTCTTGTTCACTCGCACCATGCACGGTGTTATGAAAAATATCGCCCATTTATGCAGTTTGAAAAGAAGTCCTATGTGGGGATCCGATGGATGGAAAAAAGTAGTTGTTTGTATTGTAGCTGATGGCAGAAAAGTAGTAAACAAGAGAGTTCTCAATGTCCTTGCATCTATGGGAGTATATCAAGCAGGGATCGCAAAGAATGTAGTGGACGATAAGCCTGTCAAGGCACATATATATGAAGTAAGACAGAATATCCTTTTTTGGAGAAACAAGTGTATAACAATACATGTAGTATACGACACAAATATCCATCGATCCAAGTATGAATATAAAAGGATCAGATAAGGGCATAGTGCCTGTTCAAGTCATTTTCTGCTTGAAGGAGAAAAATGCAAAAAAGATAAACTCTCATCGCTGGTTTTTTAACGCATTTGGTCCTATTTTACAGCCCAATGTCTGTATATTGCTGGATGTTGGCACACGGCCCGGAAACAGTAGTATATATCAACTCTGGAAAGTATTCAACAATAACCCACTAGTTGGTGGTGCCTGTGGCGAAATCCGTGCCATGCTAGGCACTGCTTGCTGTCAATTACTCAATCCATTAGTCGCAGCACAGAATTTTGAATACAAAATGTCAAACATCCTGGATAAGCCATTAGAGAGCGTATTTGGCTATATCAGTGTACTACCTGGTGCATTTTCTGCTTATAGGTATGCAGCACTCAAGAACGATACGAACGGTCATGGTCCATTGGAAAAATACTTTTTAGGTGAAGATCTTCTTCACAAGGACCAATCGGGGAAACAAGCAGGTCTATTTGAAGCCAATATGTATCTAGCAGAGGATCGTATATTGTGTTTTGAACTTGTTGCTAAAAAAAATGAACGCTGGCTACTTCAATACGTCAATAGTGCTTTTGGTGAAACAGATGTACCGAATCAGTTACCAGAGTTTATCTCTCAAAGAAGACGATGGCTAAATGGGTCGTTTTTTGCTGGTGTATATGGACTTATTCACTTTTCAAAGATTTGGAATAGCGGACACGGGTTTAATCGTACACTTCTATTACTAATCGAAGGGATATACAATGTGATTAGTCTTATATTTAGTTGGTTTGCTGTGGTAATGTATGAAGCACTTTACGTTCTTACTAGATATTAACCCCTCCTTTTTCTCAGGGAAATTTTTATATTGCATTCTATTTCATCACAAAAAGTTTGGCAGATCCAAACGTTGATCCTTTTGGAAATGGTTGGGGAGAGCGTGTATTTGATTTCTGTAGATATGTATATGGTTCATTGCTATTTATTGTATTCATTTGTTCCATGGGAAACAGACCACAAGGGTAATTTTGTTCAATGAATAATTTTTGCATAAAGCACTCATTCTATGCTTAGATCAAAACATCTTTTTATGGCATGTCTCGTTGGATTTGCCTGCATCATGGTGTACATGTTATTTTGTGCTTCATGGTTAATATACAAGGGAATACAATTAGCAGCCGAACGATATCAATGGACACTTGACACAACGACTAATTTTCAAATAGCCATGAATGATCCTGGACTTCGAAATATGTTGATCTCATTAAGCTCTACCTATGGTATTTACTTTGTATCAAGCTGTCTTCATGGTCAACCGTTCCACATGTTTACCAGCTTTCTTCCATACTTGCTACTACTTCCTGGTTATATAAACATTCTAAACATATACGCCTTTTGTAATACGCACGATGTTAGGTAAGCAACAACCATTTCACATTGCTTTCATATTAACAAGGTTTTAGTTGGGGTACGAAGGGCGATAATACAATTGCTAAAGACTTGGGTATTGTTAAAGTATCAGATGAAAAAGAAAAAGGCGTCAAAACTGCAGAAGTTGAGTTACCGGCAGATCAGTATGATATCAATTGTCAATACGATGCAGCACTCTTTGCATTGGATGATAGGCCAAGTAAAATGGAGGTAGGATTATACAAAGTTTTGTGGTGACTTTTTACTGACAAAAAGAGACACATGCATTTAGGAAAACAAGACTACATCAACCAAGGATGACTATCAACGAGCATTTAGGACACATCTAGTGTTGGCATGGATAGCTTGTAACGCAATTTTGGTCATATTCATTACTGCGTCGTCCTATGAGTCCATATTCGTGCAGTCAGCTGGCACGACATATATGTCTGTCTTACTCTGGGTCAACTGTGGGCTTGGTATATTTAGATTCATTGGCTCTTGCATATTCTTACTATTAAGTATCTTTACTTCTGGTTAATTCGTGTACAAATAAATTCATCACGCTGGACATAAAAAGTTGAAAAAAAAAAGGACAAAAACGAATAATTATTCGAAAAGGCATCTTAATGACGAGTATTTCTAAATTTAGCAAATATCTCAATTTTCATTACTGTCAGTAACATAAACAAGATGATGAATACTCTTTATGCATAAATAGTATTCATGGCTCTAAATAAGGATATATATTCCATTTCGTTTTAAGCTTTCAAAAAAAAAAAATGCAGCGACGATCCAAAATTTTCACTTTCTCAATTTCTAAAAAAAAATTATGTAACAATTATTGAGACAGTGATTATAAATACAGAATTTGAACTTTAAACAAACCCTCTTTACTTACTATTTTCCTTTTCAATGTCTGATAACCCAACTATTGTCTTGGTAAGTCTATCAAAGAGGTGTGTATACAAATAATTTACAAGTATCATTAGCACTGGTACCCTACCTCACCTTTTGCTCATAAAGTCGCATGGGCTTTAAACTTTAAGAAAATACAGTACAAGTCAGTCATAATTTCCCGTATCGAGCCTCGTCCCAATCGTCGTCCTATTGATGGTGGATACAGAAAGACACCTATACTCCAAATTGGTAATCATACTTATTGCGATACCAAGGCTATCTTTGCTGAACTTGAAAGAAGGTTTATTTAAGAAAGATCTCAATCCATAATCTGGTAACTGACCCACAATTCTCTACTCAGATTCCCTGAGCCAAGCTTTTATCCAAAAGGTCCTCACGGTGAGCCTACAGAGGCATCAATTAGTGTATTGACTCGATGGTTGGATACTACCTTGTTCATGAGCACCACTAGTCAATTCCGTGTTGAAACTTTTGACGAGGCTTTTTTAAAGGACCGAAGTCAATTTTCTGGTAGAGAGATAAACAAGGACAAAGTAAATGCTCTCAAGCCTTTCACGCGTCACACCTTGAGGGCTGACTTGGCGCTCTTGAATCATTTAGTGACTGAACATAGTCAGAACGGCGAGAAGTGGGCCTTGGGCACAAGTGTGCCATCTGCAGCCGATCTCCATGTAGCTATGATTCTTTGGTTCATAAATGCCATAATGGGCTTTGATTGGACTAAGGATAATTTCCCGGTGTTGGGACTTCAGTTGAAGAAGACTCTGGACTATGTTGGTTACGAACAACTCGGTTCTTTACCAAAGATTTCTGAAGAAGAGGCTATTGAAGTTGCCAAGAAAGAAAGATGGGATTTGGAAGACCCAAAGCATGATGGCTCTTTACCTATTGAGCTTGGCTCAGAGGTCACAGTCATGCCCACTGATACAGGTGTTGTACCCAGTGTAGGTAAACTAGTTCATAGCACTATTCAGGAAACTGTGATTGAGCACAAAGATGAAACTCATGGTACTACGGTTTATATTCATTTCCCTGTTGTCGGTTTTGTTGTTATTCCAAAGTCAAACAAGTTATAAACACATAATTTTAATAAAAAGCAATTGCATTCAAGTGGTGGTGATTGTTAATTTATAAAATACATAAAATAAAGTTTATAGATATTCATCTTTTGGAAAACAATACTCATCAAGGTGACTTGCATAATGTGGTCAACACTTCTTACTTATATGTATATCAGTGTGTGAATACGCTCTAATCAAAAGTGTAAACATCTTTAAATAAACATGTAGTTATGCAGATACAGATGGTATTTTAGGCTCATGTTTTATGTATACAATGTATGGTGAATTTGACATTAATTAATTAATGACTACAGGTCTTCTTTTAAGAGTTCTTTATAGAGATCATGTAGCCATGCAAATCGTTGCTTAGTAGATAAAATGGTGATGATGTCTTGTAGTTCTATAGGAGTGGGTGGTATGGGCGATGAAGGTGGTGGATGCTTGAGCATATAGTTAATGTCGACCGATGTGTTATTTTTGTTATACTTTACTCTAGGTGGGGGTGGTAATGAAGCCATAATCTGAGGAATAGCCTCTTTGGCTTTATCTGATGCGTTGTCTGATTTTGTGGACAAGCCAGTCATATTTTTTATGTGCTTCATATGTGGTTGGATGGATGAGGATGACGGTTGTTCGTAGATTCGACGTTGCTGTAGAATTTGTCCACTCTGTTCCGAACGATATCTTTCAGCTGCTATATGTGTCATGTAACATGCCATAGATTGGTATATGTTGAATGGGACACACTTGATTGGTTCTGTTAGGGTTTGATTAATTGCAAATCCAATCCTTGAACCCTTTACAACTGCTGTAAATAAGATCAACTGACAAGGAGACGAAGACAAGACAAATGCTGGAATATCTATAATGTTTGGATATAATTTTGAGGACATAGCAAGGAACTTCCCATAGCTTGACAGTGTAAGTAATTCTTTACATGCTTTTATAAATAAGTTGATGAACTGTATGTCTGTTGTTGTCCCAGTGGTTGATTTCATGTTCATGGTGGTGTCTTTATGTGCCATATTACTGGCTAAAGAAGCCACAACAGATAATGTCTGTCCCTGCATGCTCATAATAACATTCTCTTGTTCCTCTGTTAACTTTTCTATTGGTAGCTGTATAGTTGGAAACGCAAATCTTTTCGCTTTATCGACTATAATATGATGCTGTACATCTTTTTCCGTTTCTTCTTCTAGAATGACAAAAAGACCAACTTTTACAGATGGTTTATCTATGCTTGGTTGTGATTGTGATAAGCTAATCGGTTTATATATGGTTGAAGCTAAACTTGTCATCTGAAGCATATCTTGAAAGTAGCTGAGAACGTAATCTGAAGGTATCCGAAGCTTATCTCCCATGATTTTTGCAATGAATACAGGTTCAGCAAATCTGTATCCAGAGGCCATAAGGGAATTTAAATCCTTAGGGCATTCTATTTTTCTCACAAGAAAAATATGTTTGTCTTCATCATTAAAGTCGCGGGAAGAGAGTGTTACATCTGTCTTGCTATCATTACCAGTATTGAATTTACAGATCGCTAATGTGTCTTGACCTGATGCGCTCTTTGAACGTGTTTGATCTGGCTGTGTTGGTTCATCCATGGCTAACTCTAAATCTCCAGATGGCTTTTTACTTAATAACCATGCTGCAGGCTGACTGACTCTACGCGCTTTCTTTTGAATCCCTTCAAGTGCGATCTTTGAAAATAGTCCATGGTGTTTTTCTACAATTGTGTTTGTCCTTATGACAGAGTCGAATAAATAGCCTAAATCAGATAATTCAGATAAATGCAAATCTTCAACTAATTGATTGGCAGCATCTAAAAATCTTGCTTCAAATTCACTATAGTTTTTTTGTCGAGAATAAGAGATAACAGGATCATTAGCATCGTCATCTAATTTAATCCATCCAATGGTAATTTTGAGTAACGCCGCAAACAAAGGATGATTGGGTGTAAAATCACGAATGAAACCCTGTAACACAAGAATGGTTAAGTAGATGAGTCTAAAATACCATGAGCCTACTTACATCGTTGTCCTGTTCCTCGCTCCATATTTCCTTCATGGGTACTAGACCATCTATGTTAACCAAAATCCTTCCGTTTGTGTCAAAAAATACAACATCCAGAATGATGTGTTTATACTGATCTCTTCTTCCTTTGCAGAATAACGTGTTTAGGAATTCATGTTTTACACCGATAGCAAAAAATAGAACGCATGTAGATACAACAATAGCAGTAGCGACTCCAATTATGACGGGTGTCTTTAGCACAGATGATGGTTGTTCACCGTTTGTCCTGCCAGGGTAATACTCAGTCCCAACCATAGCTGTGTAATGCATGCCTTTGTGTAACTTAGTAAGGTACCATTTGAATAAAAATATGTCACGTACCACAAACGGCCAGGCCCATTAACATTGCACATCCCAATCGCTTGTACCATTGATTTGCCCATTGTTCACGTAGTTTGAAAAATATAAAAAGAGCTGCAGTTACGGCACAGACAGCTATGATAACAGCACAAACAACGTAGGATGTTTTGTTTTTCAATATGAAAAAATCAACAGCCACTTGGCCTATAAAGCGTCAATATAACTGAATTGATACCCTTGTATATTGCCTACCCAAGTAATGCATGGAAACAATTCCAAGCTGATGTACAAATATAGTTAGCTTGAGCTGTATAATAGTCTAATCTTTTCTTACTCCAGCAATAACGCCACTAGGAACAATTCTAACTACTTTAGCCTCTTCAGTGATGCCAACAAATACAAATGCCAGAAACATGGTAATGATAGCAACAATTAGGCTGAGAAAAGTAAATCCTGGAGAATAATATAGCGCGCGCACCTCTCCGTTAGCAAGGGTGATAGTTAAGCTATTATTTCCTATAAAATGCATGCACCAGATGCCTACTCCTCCCATTGATGCTGCTGCTGCCGATAAAAGGAACCTTACAAAAAGTGTAAGTATAATGGTCGACGAGAAGAAAGTTTGAATTACCAATTGTAAAATCCAGATATGTGAGTTCTCTTTGTCAATAGCTCTAGAGTGGTCATTGCACCCAAGACTGCAATAACATAGCTGGTAAATATGATGCCTCCACTATATTCTTGTCGGGCTGCTGATTTAAAATCCATGTAAACCAAAGACACCTAAATTAACAGGATGGAGAGAAAGAAAGGAAAGAAAAAGAGAGTAAGGAGGATGGAAGGATATGAAAAGTCAGATGGAACTTTTTTTTCCAATAAAAGATCCCGTGTTACTTTCTATAACAGAAATGATAGATGAAGCATTTCAAGTAGCACGTTGTAGCATTTTATTATTCTACACTACAGCACTCACGGACTTCTTTGACGATATTATGTATGGTCAGTTTTACAGCTCTTTGATTTAACAGAACAATAGCCGTAATTGACAAGAGGGAGACGTTTAGAGTATGCAGGTCATAGTCATCGGGCAGAGAAAAGATGAGGCATCTTTGTTCATTACTTACTAGTACATGTATTGAATAACTATCAAGCTTTCCTAATCATTCAAGAGGATCAACGTGTTAAACTGAAGCTACCACTAATGAATGAACTAATTAAGGTTTAAATGCTACAGTGAATACTGTCAAAGTATTTTTCTCATCATTAAGCTTGTAACATGTTGCGCCATTAGTCATTTATTAATGAAAATGAAGCGTTCACTTGAATGAACCATGTACATTGAGGCCTAATCGCAGTCAATACTTACTAACTGTAAGTACAGTAAATAAACAAGATGATGCGTCAAGGTAAAAAAAAAAAAAAACAACCTTGGTCTTTTTGTTTTTACGTACAAAGGGTATTTTAGTATTTCTAGTACTACTCTCGGTATCTGTGCTCTATAAAGTATACCTAAAATCACATAGTATGAATTTAGATAACATAGCTAATAGTCATGTGGATTTCCCTTATATAAAATATATAATTGCCCTCTGAAGATTGCTTGTTGATATCTATTCCTCCGAAAAGTTTGTGTACCCCTTACGATCCTTTTTTTGTGTTTCTCCGGCTGTGTCACTGAATGAACTTCGTACACGATTGCCATGGCCTTGCGAGGTTCAAATGGACGTTTTAGTGATAAGAACATTTCATTGTATATCAAATGCTAAAGATGGCGACAAGCATAGCACAGGAAGAAGGGTTGTATAAAGTAAGCTTTCTGGTTTTAATATTATAAAATGTGATGTTACTTTATGTAATTAAACCATACTCTTTCTTTCAGAAATTATTGGCATACTTTTGAAAACAAAATTATATTCTATGGATACCCATGGCACACCAAGAACATAACCACTGTATTTGTTGGCGCCTTGGCTGGTTGCCTAGAGGCCGACCACGGCTATGTCGAAGATGCCTCTATTGTATGCCATTCTTTCTAAAGTAGATCAGCTCCAACACAGGTGCTTCCCTCAGGAAATCAATTCGCTGAGTGGACGTTTCCTCCTATGGCTCTATGGCATCAACTAATCTTTTAGCTCCTTCCACCTTTCACTTTCACTTCACCTTTTTTTTTTATCCTTGTTCCCCTAAGGGACTTTTTAGTTTCCATTGTTGTCCTTTTGATCTCGCCGGGGTGGTCTTTATTATTGCGCTTATTAGGACTTGACTGGTCTATTCCTTTTTCTCTGTCCTCCCCCTCACTCATACCGCCATCTTTCTTATAATACTGTATTATGCTGTAGATTTTGTCATTTTCGATTACATGACCAAAAGTGGTCAAATCAAATTATTTATTTTTTTGAAAAAAAAAAATACCCGAATTTCCATATTTAACCAAATGAGCGGTTTCTAAACAAAAAATTTGGATGCATTTTTTGCATTTTGATTATCTTTTTCTCCATTTTAACAGGCGATTTTATGTTTTATGATGATAATTCTCGCAAAAAGTACAAAAGGTTGCTACTTTTTAAAAGATTCTGCTTTTTTTTAAAAATGGACAGGACATGTAACAACAATAATGCCAAGCATAATATCATCACACAGCACTTTGATTCCCGCTCGCAGGCATACGAAAGAAAGGGCTTAATTCAAGGCAATCAAATACAAGATATAAAAGAAGGCGTTGTTATGAACAAGGATAATCAGATACAAAGTGATAAAGAAGGAAATATTTTAGTAAACAAAGATAACCCGAATGATCAAATTCAGCAGAAAACAAAATCAAAGAGACGGAATACGGTGTTCACTAGCAAAAAAACCATATTGCGGAAGAAGTCTTATTTTGAAGAGCCTCTTGATACCTTACAGTGGACCAATAGGCGTGCTTTTAAAAAACATGGAGTTGTAGATGCTAAAGTTCTTTCACCTCGATCTGGACAACATAGCAAGTTAAACAAGACTAACAAAACTGCCCTTGTTCTCAGTGTAAAGCGTATCCCAAAGGAATCACTCGATTATCACCAGATTTTGCTCCTTTAAGCTGATATCGAGGTTCTCTTTGGCACTGTGAGAACATATTTGGAGGAATATAGTATCGGTTCCTATCCTGTGGCCTACAAACCCTTACTCTCAAGCGTCCACATGCGCAAGAGACGCTGGTGGGCCAAAGATCATAAAGTTTGGACAGTGGACCAGTGGAAAGGTGTAATTTGGTCAGATGAGTCTTGGTTCACTGTCCTAGTAAACGATGTCTTTGGCCAAATTATCAGAAAGAGGGAGAGTACTAAGAAGAGTACCATAGCTCGTCTATTCCGACATTCCGTTATGGATTGGAGCGCTGTTTCTGGTCTGGCAAATATAGTTAAAAAAATAAAAATACTTGATACAAATTCTTTTAAGCTGCTTATTTTTACGTCTTTAAAACGAGTTATTGTTGCTTAATACCTGTATTAAAGAAGCACTTTATGTATATTAATAAAAGCAAGCATAGCTGAGAGTTACCTATCTCGTAGTCAACAGCTTTAGTAAAAGCTGAATGTGATGATTAAATGTAAAGATATGAAGCTGTAATCAAAAGTAATGAAAACTGAAGAGCAAGAGAAAAGCATCTTCTCTGCAGTCGTAAATCTTCACCTTTTTGCTCGCTACAAAGAGATACAAAAGTATGCTTACGTATATTTTTCGTTCTTACGCCAGAACTACTTTATTAGTTCAGGCAAATCACCACATTAAGGAAAATTGACTGGGAAAGAGATGCACATACGGCTAATATGCTTCCTATAGTTTATGCATTTGTGAAGAAATGACCAGCAAAACAAAGAAAATCAGAAGTATACATCTAACCAAGGATAACAAAATGCGCTTACAACCAATAGTAGGCGGCCATGGCAACGGTGTCTGCATGAATCTGTTTAATGTAAAAGAGGGGTAATGTTTTTCACAACAGTTTGAACTTGTACTTTTTTACACAAATGCAAATCAAGCCTGTTGTTCTTATTATCTGTGCTTCTCTTGCCACTATTGGTTTTACTGCACCTGCTTCACCTGCTTCACCTGGTGTGCCCTAAGTTATACACTCCTTCCGGAAAGTAAATTCGCCTGTGATCGAAAATAAATGCACCCAATGGTGAGAACAAAATCGCTTGTCCCGCCCTCTTTGCTCTCTGGCGTGTATATCTGGAACGTTCTCCCAATTGCCTCTTCTTGTGCTCTGG
>JAMYHX010000325.1:0-49046 GCA_025529335.1 Rhizopus sp. PT2906
CCCGCAGTAGCAGACGTACCGTTGGGGTATGCATTAGCTGAGCCTTGTCAATTGTTAAACTAGCTTATGTGCCCCACCGCGCCAGCCAGACAGCAGGAAGCATCATCAACAATCTGTCACAGCTGTGATATCAGATAAATAGCTCCCTTTAAAGATTTCAATCGAATACACATAACTCTCCTTTTGGCTGCCTGAAAGCCTCCAGTTGAGTGATGAAATAAACGACCGTTGTCAGTCCAGGACGCGTGTTGAGCATCATAGAAAGAGATTGCATAGATATCCTTGAGCAAATAATCATCACCTTCTTGAGTAAGTTTTACAAAAAAAAAAAAAAAAAAAAAAAAAAAAAAAAAAAAACTTATCTTGGCCAAAGAGAGCCACCAGAAAGAGAAAAATAGAAAGAGAAAATAAGTATAAAGAGAAAATAAAGTGAGAGAAAAGAGATGAGAGCAAATTTCTCTCTTTTTATACCCTTTTCTAAGTTATGTGAAGTTATTGTTTTCAATAAATAAGGTTTACACTCACACTTTTGTTATTTCTAAAGTGTTTCATGTATTTTAAAAGTTTGGTATATCTTTTTTACACTTTTCTATTCATTCAGATTTTCACTTGTATTTATATTTTAATGAAGTTGTTCACCTCTCTTTTTATATAGTAAAAAGACTAAAAGGCAATAAATTTCATGCGTCCTTGGGCTTATTTCCTAGTCTTGGTCACACACATTATTTATGTTACTCTGCCAAATCCCTTTTTTTTTCTTTGATTTTTTGCAAGTAAAGATTAGGTAAATGCTATATTGTAGTCGTTTCTATATAAAGTAATAACCTTTTATAAAGAGATGAAGCAAGTTGTGCATATTCAAAAGGATGCTGCCACCAAAAATGGTAATAGCAAATGATAGACGCGTTTCAAATCCCTGTTAAACCATGAAAAAAATAATAGCTTTATTCTGAACAAGTGTAGACGTAGGTATCTGGGGGAATATCAGGGTATACGCTGTGTGCTCTCAAATAGGTCGTAACAGATGAAGCCATGGTTTCTAGATGCTCTAAATACCGTAATACATATTGTTACCTGCGGCACATCCGCTCTCGTACCTATCATCTTGCCGCTTCTAGATCTATTAATAAGCGTCATGTTATATACAGTTCATCACACGGGCCACACGAGAGGCGTAGAAGCCTTTGACTTTTCATCGGCCCGTATCGCCTATTGAGGTTGATGATCGCAAATGCCAGTATCTTATACATCACGATTAGTTACACTTAAAGAAAACCATGTCATTTTCCTCTAATTTAATCAGAGATGTTCTCTTGAACATAAACGACTTGTTGTAAAATACAATCTATAAGGATCTGTGTGCTTTAGTTATAAAAGAACTGTTATCTGACAGATTTGTTTTCAAACAAAGAAAAAGTACGAGAAATGACCCTTTCCTTTTTTGTTCAGTTTGCGAAACATGGAAAGAACAAAATTCTAAATCAAAGAAGCATACCGTATTTATTTCATAATGTATCATTTTGTAAATATACAAGTAATAGTAATGTCCTTTATTTCTTGTTTGAGCGCTTCTCTCTTTTTTGATGAATGCTTTAAGCATTTCATGCTGCCGATCATTAAAAGTTCATATAACAAAGCACACTTGCATAAACATTTATTCTAGAACTTTAAATCAAATGAAAAGGGGAAAGCAATTTTTTAAAGAGACAAACAAACGGGACAGCCTTAAGCAAATGAACAGAGAAGAAAAAAGGGTAGATCATCTTTCATTATGGTTTAATATTTCATTATTCTACAGTATTTTTATATATAAATACAACCGTATGTCTCTTTATTTCTCAATCTTATCTCAAATGAAGTCTAACACTCTTATCCTCCTTGCTCTTCTCGTTTTATCTGCCGCTTATGTCGAGGCTATCTGTAGTAGCTCCAATGGTAATGGATGTCCTTATCGACTCAGAATATATCATGGAAGATGGCATTGCTGTTCTGATGACTACGAATGATCTATGACACCCCCTTTGTATGCTACCATAATGGCCCACATCTACACGCTTTATTGTAAAACTAAATAAAAAATACGCTCATTATTCAACATTCTACCAAGAAACCTGTGTATATGAACTGCAATGAAACTTTTGGGATTTATTTTGAATTAACATATTTCAAAGTGAATAGTGCTGATGTATTTAAGAAAACACGCATAAAGAAACCTAGTTTTCTTCTTCATTTTATATTATTCATACACACATAGATGACTCGCACCCTTCAAGAAGAATACTCACTAGCATGGCTACACGTTGGTACAGTATACCTTGTGCTTATCCTCGGTAACCTCTTTTACATATTATTCTGTCTCTCTTCAACCATAAACACCTACCGTTCACGTGTGAACACCATGTGCGATACCCTCACATCTCTCTCTTCACAACTTTACAACAAACCTCAAACACTCGTCACAGCATCAATGAACGCTATCCAGACAGTGAAAGACGGAGTACAGATGTTCATGCTTATTGCAATCACTGTGGCCAAAGCCTGTGCAATATGGTTTGTACAGATGTACAAATCGACCTATCGTTGCTTACTGGGATTAGCTATTCATATCGTCCTGTCTGTCTTGATCAAGATCGCCGGTCCCTTGCAAAAGATATCGCAGGATATTGCTTCACTCTTTACGAGCTCAAGCAGTCCCTTGGGTGATTGGACAGGCGCGCTTCAAAGCGTCCAGGATAATCTCGATCGCTGGTCGAACGATGGCGACGACTTGATACAAAAGGTGATTGAAAGTCCATTTAACATGATTGAATCACAGCTCAACCAAACTATCGGTTCCTGGGAACCCGCACCGTTTAATCTTATATCCTTTCAGGGCCCGGAAATTTGTGACACTTCGGAACTACTGGCTGCGCTGGATGACATGGAGTACAAGCTTGGATACTTTCTCAAATGGATCATCGGGCTCGTCTTTGTCCTTCTCGTCGTTTTTATTTTTATTCGTGTTTTCCTCATCAGGCTTCAGTACAAACGATTAGTCGAGTTGCGTTCTTCGTTACGTAATGCACTTTCCAAGGATGGTGAAAAACAGGCTGACGGAGATGAATTGCTGAGATTATACGAACAGGCTGCGTCTGTCAGACTGCTTGTGTCGCCACAAGCAATTGATTACAAACCAAGGCACCGATTCATTCAGTTTATGAGCCATCCTACCGCTCTATACTGTCTTGTCGCAGGCGTTCTCGGTGTATTACTCATAAACGTACTCGTATGGGCTCTAGAAAGCAAATCAAGGCAGCTCATGCAAGCCTTTTTTGATGAGTCTTCGTCTTGGATCACAAATGCAATGTCTACTTGGATCACGACTGTCAATGATCAAGTGCAAAATATGGATGGTTGGATCAACCAAGCAGAGAAAGATATCAATGATAAAACACTTGGAGTGATAAAAAATCTCGCTTTACAAGCAAACAATGCTCTCGCTGGCGCAGTTCAAGATATTCAACAAGTGATCCAAAAAGTATTTGGTGGTACTCTCTTGGAAGAACCCGCTCAAGGATTGGTCAAATGTTTGGTCATCAACCGAATCGATGCTGTCGAAACTGGACTTGTGTGGATTGTAAGAGACCTTAGTAAAAAAAAAAAAACGTTGCTAATTTTTTTTTTTTTTTTTCTGTTTAGGCCAATGTTTCCTACATCTCACTCGATAAACTCAAGGTGTCCTCCTCATTTAACACCTCTACTGCACTCGTTCATATGAGCAACGTCATCACTGATTCGTTCTACATGGACGACAATATTGACATACTAAGTAGCCCTTTGAAGAGTTTGCTCTGGTTTTATTATACACTGCTATTATTTTGGCTCACAGTGCTGGTCATTGCCATTTGTTTTCAAATTAAATATAGATACATACAATAAAAACACTATTTCAAATTCTGCTCTCTTAGAAAGATCCACTCTAATTCTAATGTCTCTCTCCACAAGCTGCTATGCTTGCCAAAGGCCACTGCCACGGTTTCCTTGGACGACATGATCCATCGTCGCACACCACGTTCAAATACCTTTGCGAGCTGTCTTCCGTTATTAAGTAGTTCCTGTTGGATGATTGAGTTCCAACAAGCCTTGGCAAGTGTCAAAAAGTGTCGGGCGAGCATAGGATGATAGGGCGGGTAGATGAGGCAGTATTGAATAAGAACGTACATGCCTAGCTTGACCGCAGCTTCCCAGTGGCCCTCTGTCATTTGGTCGTACATCAGACGGCTGCACACCGACAAGGTTGTCAGTCTGTAAGGTATCAGAGTCGATGATGAAGTTGGGTACTGCTTCATAGTCTCAATCGCTGTACTCAGGATATCGTCATAGGTCGCCTGCACCGGAGGTTTCGCAAGGGCTGGCAGAGGATCGTCAAAATCAGTGAGCTGTGTCTTTCGCGTGGTTCCGACATACTGCTGATGCAAATGAGGTTGGTTCCAGGTGAGCAGGTATGGTGCAAAAAATTGAATAAAGTAATGTGTAAAATGCGCTATCGATATTGGCTCAGATGGATCAGGACACCCACTGCTTTTGCGGTCGTAGATCTTGCACATCTCTAGTAGGTCCCATTCGTCAATTTGTTTCATCACATGCGACCTCGCCTCATTCTTGCCTCCGTTTAAGATCTCATCGGCTCGATCCCACTCGGACTCCTCTTCGCCAAGTAATTCGTCAATGAGCGCCACATATGGCTTTTCTTCATGTCGTTCGCATCGCAGACATCGACAATCAAAAAAGTACTTGTCACTCAACACTCGCTTTCTATACGTCCTCGAGTGCGCCGCATCCAGATAGGACACGGTGATTTCTGTTTCTGGCTCGATATCTTCAATCGCATGAATTTCAGCAAGTGCGCCATCGTACATAATCACAGCGTTAGGTCGACACGAATGATTGAAGAGTGATGCGATCGGATATGTGCCTTCACCAATAGCAAACATGTCCTTGTCGTCGATCGCAAAGTTGTTCGACTTGAATACGTTCAGGTAATGCACTAGCTCGCCCTCTGTCAAACCTGTCTCACGAATATACTCCTTCTTCAGCGCAGTTTGAGCGATTTGTCGATACGCTCTCTGTACAGCCGGACGTTGCAGCTTGTCATGTCCCATCAGACTGAAAAATGCCTCCATCGTCACATCAACCGTTTCCTCGTCACCGCCAGTCTCGTCTTTGCTTTCACGTTTACGGTATCGCGATACGTTCAGTGCTACCTTTTCGAGCATTTCGAGATCTAGATCGTTTTCGGCAGTCATTGTCTTTTCTTGCTGATCTACAGGTGTGCAAACAAACTGATGATAGCTCAACCAGGCATTTCGGAAACATCCCATGTCACAAAAGTATGTTGCTTTACATCGTGAACAGCGCTGAAGTGGTGGTTGTGTTTGCTTTCGAAAACAATAGTTGCAGTACTCATTCGCGGTTTGAGGAAGAACGACTGTGCCCAGTGGCTGTGAGGTGATAATAACTGTGCCCTTGGTTATTCTTGTTGCACTTTTTACATATCTGCCTCGAATCGGGTCTTTGGAATCGACAAGTAAGAGGTTATGGTGTTCAAGGAAAGCATTCATTGCTGTAAAGAAACAGGCAAAACAGAAATTCTCGGACACTGTGTGTGCTTGTGTGTGTAGCTGAGATTCAAAATGTGAGAATTGGGTTTACTAAGGTTCTGGGGAACTGCCCGTGACAGCTTACTTAACCGCGGGATGTAAAATTCCAATATGCAGGTTTTGGTACCTCAACCATGACATTTAGGGCTGAATGAACATAATTCATTATGAGATGATATCCTTAGTGCATATGATATTTATGAAGCCAGATACAGCTGAATTGATTGATCAATCAGAAACCACTTTTTGTGCACTGCAATAGAATGAAGATCCTTCATTCATTATAATACCTTCTTTATATCACGATTTAAATTATGAATGAATCAATGACTACTAATCGCGCTCTATTTTAATATACATCTCTTCTCTGACAACATATTCCCTATCTCTTCTCAATAAAAGATATAAATTGTTTGTCACGACCTTCTGTCCTTTTTATGTAATAGTTTCAGCAAGTACAACAATAACCATATGGGCTTCGTTTGTCGAAAGTTTATATAGTGACATTAATGGCGTTAGTAATGTAAGCTATTTTAATATCAAGTATAGTGAATCCAACAAGCATTGTCGTAGCCAATTAATATTGATGTCGCAGGTCAGTCAAAATTGACGCCGCCGGGCAGTTGAGAATAGCGGACCTGAACCCATGGACTACATTGTTGATCAGAATGGATTTATAGTTGAGACGGTTGCCACTCATTCCGAATACTTGAAACATGCTGCTTCTAGTGAAAACTCTCGGATTTTCCCAATGCTGGTAGAGAAGCCAAGAGAGGAAGACATCCGTATGGAGGAAGCAAACATAAAACAGGATTATATTCGCTATACTGTACAAAATAAAGCTAAGTTTTTCGATCCGAAGATTGAAAAGTGTATGAGTACATCAGCTGCAGTGAAGCAGTTGGGCATTCACGTTCGAACTGTCCAGAAATGGGTTAAGCAGTAGAATGTGTGTCGTGATAGCACTTTTGAGAGTTGTAAAATAGTAGGTCGAAAGTGTATCTTGGCCGAAGAACATAAAACTGGTGTTATGAACTACATTGATACTAATCCCTCTGCTACTATTGTTGAAGTGACCGAGAATTTATTGAAACGATTCAATGATCTCAAGATGCCGTGTAGCACTGTTTATAACTTCATGAGAAGCGAATGCAACCTTTCGTTGAAAAAAAAGCAGATATCCATTCCATCGAACGAAACAGTCCAGCAAAGGTTGAGGAATGGTACGAATAGGTTTGTAAATGAGAAAATGCAGACATGAACTTCCTGACGAATTGCGTGTTTCTTGGCGAGTCTGCTCTTGACATTAATATGAAATGCTCAAGAGCTTGGTCCAGAAAAGGTACTCGCGCTATTGTTACCAGGCCCACTACGCGGGCAAACACAACATCGATACTGGGTGCTCTCTCAACTGCAGGTTTGATCATAGTTGGCGTAAAAAAACCCCAAGACCTGCTAAGAAGAGAAAGACTGAGGGATACATAAGCTCAGGGACTGTAACTGGCCACTATATAAGTTTCTTAAAAATGTCCCTCGATGAAATGGACAAGCATCCGCATATGAAAGGTCACTATATAGTCATGGATAATGCGCCCATTCATACGCATGAAAACATAAAGAAACATATGGAATATTGAGGATATAAAAGCGTGTATCTCCCTACTTATTCTCCTGAGCTTAACCCAATAGAACAATTCTGGGCAGTGGCCAAGAGCAAGGTGCAGCGCCATAGGTTTTTACAAGAAGATACTTTATCAAAGAGAATTATGGAAGCCTGAAACAGTGTGAAAAAAGGTCACTTCAAAGGGTTTGTCTCGCATTCTTGCAAGTACTGGGATAAATGCCGAAACAAAGAGTCCATGTAATACCTACAATAAGCCAGCGATAAGAATCAGGTAAGCATAAAAATATAGGTGGCATCGCTTTTTTTTGCCCCTTTCTGTCTTTTGCATGGCAATGAACGAGAGTAAGTGTTTTTTTCATTGTACATATTAGTTTTAATTCATATTTTTTTTTAGTTGATACGGATTGGTGAACACTACATGCAGCAGAAAACAGGCTAATGCTACGGGTGCTTCCCTGGGGCGCTACATGTGACATCATTTTACAACTTTACACTACCAAAGTCTCTGTCTAATCTAAAGCTTGTCCAGTTCACTCTCTCTGATATACACGTGTACTAGCATCTTTGTTGATAGATTGACAGCATAAAATTAGAATAAATAAATAACAACTTCTTTTTATCTATTTCTTCCTGGAAAGAAACAAACCAAGATGATAACTTTATAAAGTCATGCTTAGCGTGGCGCTGCACATTGGAAAAATTTTGTTGGACTGCATCATAGGTAATAGGAAGAGGTAGTGCCTGTAGTATTAGTCTAATTTCTGGTGCATTTTCTGGTGCATGTAGTGTTTCCCATATGGATTTGTTGGAATTCAAATTGCCCAAACAACATAAACCTGTTGCAGATGGATTGAGCCGTCTTCTTGCATTGCAACCAGAATTCATAAACTTGGTGGCTGCAGCTCTTGTAAACTCTCCCAGTGGAACATGTATTTCTGCACCAACAACATTCCTGGACAAAGAATGCGACGTAATCTATGTTTCCAAGATGGTGAGTAGCTTTCCACCTATTATATTGGAATTCCAGGCAAAGGTGGACTTGGACCTCATTCATCGTGTATTCTCGTATTGCATGGAGGCCTACAAACGACACAGTATTCTTCCTATTGTCTTGATGTTTTGTATTAAGGAGATGGACCGGTTTCTTTTGGTGGAAAAGTTCAAGACAACGCAACAATGATCCTTTATGCTGGAAACGGAATGCTCACTTGTATCTAGGCACTTTTATTTGTTGACGAAGGATAGTATCATGAATTCCGTCTTCCGATTTAGGTTCCCTTCCTCTTCAAAAAGCTGCCAAGCTTAAAGCTTCCACGTTCCTTCCTAGTCAAATGGCTGCTGCTCGCACCTTCAGTGTCCTCTCTGCCAATCATGGCTACAAGTTCTTATACCTACCTCTACGCCGACGCCTCCCTATCGGTCAACTACGTTCTCGTCTGCGTCAACTGAATATCAACACTCGCCGTATCCTCAGCATCCATTATCCTGATCGCCACCTTGTTGCTCTCTTAATTCATAATGATTATGAAGATGAACTCCGTTCACAACTAAAGAAATTTAAAGATTCCCATACAGGACGATTACGGTCCTTTAGATCCCTCAAATCTCCGTAATTCTGATTACGACGACTGGGACGAGGCGAGCAGGACGACCGCCACGGATGGTCTGTTTCTGCGTCGTATTTTTCATGTCCTCGATTACCTTAAAGGCCCTGTCAAGCAGTCTGTAGCCAGTTTCTTTGCTAACAAAGGATATATTGATCGTGGCAATTTCCCTGAGCTCTTTCCCGTCAAGAAGACATGGGCTCCATTTACTGTTCTCTCAATAGCCTCCCTTCCAGAGACCCATTTTCTTTGTCCTTTTCTTCAAGCCACAACATTTTTATCCCCAAGTCCAGAGGGGTTTTTAGACACTTCTTTCATTTTCTGAACTGGCCCGGGCAAAATTAGTATGAAAATACTACGTGCCCACTTGGGTTAAAAAATAATAATAAAATTGTTTAAACGTACATTACTTGAGTTTATTTGCTCTTTTATGGTAATAGTCCGACATGAAGCAAAAAATAGAACCAAAACTGGATGTGTCAATATGTGTCGTTTATGGTGAAAGAAAGTCCGTCAAGGTTTGGCATTTCATTCTAGAAAGAGATGTTACTTAACTTACGTAAGTAGCAAGGCGATATATTTTAACCAAATGGTATATGTATCCTTTTGTAATATTTGAATTCGAGACCTTTCATATATTCATTTACCTTAATCTGGTGCCACAGATATTCTACAGAGTTCTTGTAACTAAGACGTCTTTTTAGACTCAACTCTTCAGACCCACGTCTCCACAAAAAAAAAAAATTAAGAAAACACGCCCATAGTAGTTTTATTCCCAGCTTCTCTTTTATATAGACATGAATTGGCCTTGCAACCACTTTAAAAAAAGAAAAGAGAAAGGGGATAAAAGCTTAATTATAAAATAATCTCAATTTATGTATATTTATTCAATCTTTTTATGACAAGCAATACACTAAAAAGAGATCTATCCTCAAATAGTAAAATAAAAATACTCAAAATATCAATTAATATCTTTTTTTATACATTTATAGACGTCAATGTCATGATTAAATAAAAAAAATGGGAGAACAGAAGGAGTAAGATAATGATTTATGATCTGCTTCAAAGCATAAACAAGGGGGAGGGTGTAAATGTTCTCGACTTGAAATTCTGATTTTTCTTTTGTGATCCCAATTTGATATGGTGTAACCTATTTGTTTGTGTCTGGTATAAAAAAGCATCCAATAACAAAATATCGTTGTAACTTTTTTAACTGAGAGAAAGAGAGAAAGAAAGAAAAAAAAAAAAAAAAAAAAAAAAAAAAAAAAAAAAAAATAATAGGATAAGTTTTTTTTTACTTTTAAATTTTTTTTTTTATGTGTAAAAAAAAAAAAAAAAAAAAAAAAAAAGAGGAGACCTTTTTTTTTCCTTTTCCCTTTTTTTTTTTAACTTGCAAAAAAAAAAAAAGAACAAAGAAATAAAAAAGAAAGGGATCTTTTTTATTTTATTTTATTTTAAATGTATTTTCTAATAATTTATTGTACATGTTTACTGTTATTTCTGAATCATCAAGTTACTGCATCAAAAATATTCGATAAACGACAAGGTACCTTTTTGAATAGTTTAAATTTCAAGCTGTATTAAATGCCAGTGTAGCTATTGCATCAAGGTCCTGTGGTGGAGAGAATAATACAGTAGCGATATGTTCGCCAACAGCTTCTTCTGTTTGGTATAATAATACACTTTATGAAATAACTTGGAAATACAAGTAAGGGAAATGTCTTGATATATAATTCATTTAATAACTCATTTATAATATAAAGTAATCCTTATTTTAATGCATATGTAAGTACGTTTTAACTTGTCTCCTTAAATAATTCATATATCCTTCCTTCTCATCTCTACTTCTTTAGAACCAAGTTGACCTCTATTTACTTTATTCGCCATCTTCTGGTCAATATGAATCTGTAAAGAATTGGACAGGCTTGGATAAATCAACAGGAGTTTTTGTACCAACTGTCGATGACTCGTGGTACCCACAACCGATCAAAGACAATTCACCCAACGTCACTTGGACGATGTACTTTTATCTCGTAGGCACTGGTGCCGATATTCAAGAAGATCTCGCAAAGATACCTTCAAGTCACAATCAATTTCCTCCTCCTCAGCCATTTACACTTATTCGTAACTATTCTCTATTTTTATATTTATTTATTTATATTAGGAAGATAACACGTCATCTTTCTATTTTTGATTTATATTTATAGAAAGTGCTCATAATACTACTATTCATCCCACATCTACCGCACCTACTTCTTCAACCACACAATCATCACCAAGCACCCTATCAACCAGCAGCAACGACAGCAGTCAGGGCAGTAACCGATTACCCGGTTGGGCTATCGCTCTCATTTGTATTGTTTCAATTTTATTTATAGCAGCTTCAATAGCGCTGATTTGGGCAGTAAGAAGGTACAAAAACAGAAAACATCTTGCTGCTGTCACAGGCACAGGTAGTGAACATGCAAATGATGAAAAATTATTGGTGCCTGATCATATCGCTCTCACATCCGCTGCTGCACCTACAGCCACACACGATCTCTCCGTTCACTCCGCATCTCCTCCACAACAGAACCGAACACTCAGCAGTACAAATGAAAAATTACCAGTCATGCAACAGCAAGCAAGTTTAGGCATTCACAGTGAAGCTAATCACTCAAGTAGTATCTTATCATCGACAGATGCCTTGATGATTGCAGATACTTTTAGACAATTTATGAGAAAGCCAGAATGGAACGAAGACCTTGAATTAAACGAAAAGAAGGGGGAGAAATAAACAAACATATACTACCTACTAATGACAATAAAAAATATGAAAAAAATTCAATACTTTGTATTACTATCATTCACCATGGTTACTATGGTTTCTGTTACCAGGTTCGGATCATTTCCGATATACCCAGTTGTGTATTACACATATTAACCCTTAATTTTTATTTATTTTATTTACATGGATTCTAAATAATCTGTGTCATCATCTTCATGCTTAAACACCGTAAATAGTCGACGATAGAGCTCTATAGGCGAGTCTATTTCTTCATCAGGTTCTGCTTTCTTTGTTAGTGGTAGTCTACCATCTCCTCCTACTTCTATATCTACAATAGCTTCGTCTAGTTCTTCAACTATACACAAAGAAAGAAATGAATGTCTTGTCTTTCATTTGACGTAATTATATTTACTTATCAGTCTAAGCTGTGTATCTTTCAATTCCAACTCCTCCCATCGCTGCTCTAGTGCCTTACGTTTTGTCAGTAATTCATTAATTTGTAAATCTAGCTGTTCGATCTCGTTCACAATTGAAGACTAGCGCAGACATACATAAGCATACTCCTCTCTCTTTTTTTTTCATTTCTCATGTTTCACCTTTTGCATACTAATTCTATCTGACTCTCTTACTTTTCTTTCTCTCTGGGAAATGATTTGATTCACTGTTCTCGGAGCTTCTTCTTCTATAAACTGTCTTTGTCAATGAATGGCAAACAATACGAACCGCGTATCTGATTACCTTCTTCCTTTTTACTTTCACTCTGTACACTCGAAGTCTCCGAGACAGTTTTCTTTTTTCTCTGTCTCGATTTCTTTTTTGATCTCTTTGCCAAAGACGGATAGGTCGCGGCAAACCCTTGAAATAAGGTCACTGGTGGCGTATTTGATTCGGGTATCTCTTCTTCCAGTAATGCTGCACTTGACGGCCATGCATAGGTCCTACCGTGTAATATAAGATCAGAACGCGGGATGATGGCTGTTGTTGTTCCAGACGACGATGATGCTCGTTGTTGTTGTTGTTGCATCATTTGCATGGCCTTCATCATCTTTTCTGAGCGATAGACAGGATGCGCCGCAAGTGGACTGAACATGACCGTAGATAGAGCGTCGACTTGAGGAAGCGAAACGTTGGGAATCAAGTCTCGTGCAGAGCTTACCATGTGTCGAGCCTTTTGTTTGGCAGCATCCATGGCGGTTTGTGCACTGCTGAGGTATTCGGAAGTAAGCACTTTGATATCCAATCGCTGCTGTCGTGATACTTCTGTCATAATTTATGCTTTATGTGAACAACAACAGCAAAAAAGCAAACGCAAAAATTACTGTTAACACCCCTTTTGTTTGGCAGTGTGAAATATGGATGAATACGGATGAATAATTATCCATTCCTGTTCCGGACACACCTAAGCACCACCGAAATGGTGACGTAAGGGTCCAAAGGGCCAATCAAAGTGGCTGTGAAGTGGCTTGATAACCACCAGAGGTTGATTCTCTTTTTAGAGAGGGATGTCGATAAGATACTATAATTTGACTCTACATAAGATACCAGGATGAAGCGAATATTCAAAGCAGCATTTATATCCCTTTGCCATACCTATTGTTACTCATTAAAATTAATACTCTTATCATTTACATTGCACTTACGATATCACGGTCATTTGCAACTAAATACAATTGGCAATGCTTCAACTGATAAATGACCGGAGGATAGCCTTCAGATAAAGTTTAGTAATAGCCCTAGTATATGACTTCATGTGTAATTTTACTTACTGCTGGGCTCTCTTTGTGGGCACTCCGATGTACGACCAACAATCCTCTTGTTATCGTCCAAACATCGTAGAGTAGCATTTTTCTCCCCTTGCAGACGAACTTTCTTTTTCCTTTTGAACATAAAAAAGTTAATGTTATTTAATGTTACAAATACAATGATCTGCTTACTTATGATTACAAACAAGCTTTTGTCTTTCGTATTTGTTCTCGAGACGTCGGTGGCATTTGGAACAGGTCACACTTGTCCTGAACTCATCAACAGGAATTACTAATACCCTCTGGGCAAAAACCCTTTGGACTCTCTGTATATAAAATGAACATTAGCCTATTCAATAAAGTGATAAAGTTGCTATACTACTCTACCTTCACAGGGATGAGAGTATACCCTGCTTTTGTTCCAGTCAAGCTTGCATCGCCGTAGGCGATTACCGTTCGTTTTACTTCTTTTGCAACTATTCCACTTGCCTTTTTGAACGTATTCTTTTTTTCTTTTCTTTGAGTTTGTTCTGTGGGCAAGGGTATAAGGAGCACCAGCGGCAGTTTGGCCTAACACGAGATCACACATGTGGTTGTCTGCAACTTGTCTGTTTTGAACAAGGTATGCCTTCGTCTCACGATGACGATAGCCTTTCATAAAATCAAAAATTCTACGATACAAAACGATAAGTATGACAAATAAGGTCACTCAATTACTTACTTTTTTCGGTTTCCACCGATCACCCTCAAGTACTTCAGCAGTTCACTACTATTGACAGAGTTCACTACAGGAATCTCACTGTATACCTACTGCATATCAGCTGCCTCTCTGTTTTTCAGTTCTACCTTCCTCGCCCACTCAAATCCCGAGCGCATCCTAACGAATCGTCAGTAAAAGTTTTTTTTGGCATTAAACAGAAGATTATATAAACTAGCGTATACTTACTTGTATTCGGCATTGCTAAACTTTGTAGTTTTTTTTTTAACTGTCTTCTTGTCTACAACTTCAGAAGCTGAGCAATCCGTTGCAACAAATATGTCTCTAAGGCCTATGTATATTGTAAGTATTACTTGATATTTTCAAAATAATGTTCATACCTGGGTCCAGGCCAATTATTCTATCGTTCAGCGTGGTGCCCGTAGGCTCTTTCTTCAAAGGATACAGTCCTTTGCTCCAGTTGGTTAGATTAACCTTTCTTTTCATAAAGTTCATTTCGCTGTCGTCTTGCGGAATTTGTTCTGTTTGAATCATTGATCAATATTTGAAGTATATAAAAAGGTTGTTACATTACCTATGGCTTTCTTTATGAACAAAACTATCACCATGTGCCCATCGGTTTTCCATCCGTAATCCAACCTGACACATGGTTGGCTTCCTTTAATAAATTTATAATTAAGAATGATGAATATGTTACTATTAAAGCAACAGTATAAACATACCTTGGCTGGCACTGCTTCTCTTCTTCTGTATGTGGTCCAAGTTGAACAGTGTTTCCCACAAGTTGTTTTTCCAAACAACATCTTCGTAATGGTCCTCAAAGCTTGTTGGTCCCATAAATGCCGGAATATGCTGTATAGCAGTTACTGTTAGTAAAGCACACAGCTGGATATTACAGTATAGAAATACCCTTTTCTCTTCAAAACTATATTCCTCAGTATATACTTGTTGGGGAATTTTTAGACCAGCGTTGAAACATCTCTCGAGGACACCATGCATTGTATGAACACCGGTTAGCAGCGTAAACACTATCAGTGGTTGTTGTCGTTAATAACTTTTGATGATACTCATATATGACTTACGCATGCTATTGCTTGGTCTAGGCATAACATGCCAAGTCTTGAGCTTTAATTCCGGCTTTGATATTGCTTCTTTTAGTAGCTCTGCACAAAAGCGTACAAGGTTCGCAGAGTTGTTTTTTGGCATATGTATAATCAGAAATTGATTCAAAGGTATCGTTGTTGAATACATCTTTATATATGCCAAGTATTTTGCTAGATAAGATAATTAATAATTTCGCATTTAGAAGCCTTTTTTTATAATATACTTGTATTGTGATTCAAATCCTTCTAATTCAATATTGGCATCCTTGTATTCTTTGTAGAGCTCGATGCTTTTAGCAGCTTTGGTTGCTAATAGATTACTGTAAGATGACAAAGTATAAAAGGTAAGATATTGACTCACCAATGGTTCTAGGATTAAATGATTGGTTTATACTTTCCCTAAGATCTCGAAGGAACCCCAAAAGGACTCGAAATATGTACAAGTTTACATTTTGTGTAAGATGCAGAGAAATATCTTCAAAACAAAATAAGATTACATAAATTGATTACGCTATTTTAAATTACTTTGTATAATGGAAGAAGTATAATTACCCGATGTTGCTACATGCAAACGGTCCAAGACAGGTATGTCATATAAATATTCTATTGAAAGCCGTTTAGTGTTAAAATGGTAAATGTTATAGTGCCTGCCTTTTGTTTCAGGAGATCTTCTTGGAGAATTTCTACATGCATTTCATTAGTGATTAAGAATTTGATATAGTTTTGACTTACAATTCTTTCATTACGCTTGTCTTTATCGTCTGCTAGTTTTCGATGCAAATGAGTCCAAAACTTGGGCGTCATAATCAACGGAAATTCACTGCTAGAAAACCTATTTTCAATCCATTTGCTCACTATAAAAAGGCCAAAGTTCATTGCATCTGCTCTCAAGATTGAGAACTCTTCTGATACTTGTCGAAGCATTTGCTATGTATAAAAGTACAGTTATTTAATACTATTCATAACAGTAAAGGTGCTTATGATCTTAGGCTTTATTCTTACACGATATTCTTTATAGTCATTTTTTAATA
Organism: Rhizopus sp. PT2906; assembly: GCA_025529335.1. Classification (NCBI taxonomy): domain Eukaryota; kingdom Fungi; phylum Mucoromycota; class Mucoromycetes; order Mucorales; family Rhizopodaceae; genus Rhizopus; species Rhizopus sp. PT2906. The sequence continues at coordinate 16,229 of JAMYHX010000325.1, forward strand.
AAGAAGATAGTTTGCATCTTCTCGAAATGTATTTATCTGAAGGATTTAGAACAATATCTTTTATAGTTTTTTGTTTTTTAGGTAATGGAAGAGGGTTTGTAGAGGATAAAGCTCTTTTACCTACACAGGTTATTAGTAATTCATGTAAGATGTAGTACATATGAACACTTTACGAGGTATGCTGATTTTACGAATGAAAGGAAAAAGAAAGATATGACAACAGTTTTACTTTGTCGAATGCTTTGGACAACTTTTTTTTAACAACATAATTGTTGTATGTCAGAAAAACGATTAACTTTTATAAATTCTCTTATCAAGCTTGCAGTGATGTATATTTAAAGCAGAACAAGTACGAATTAGAGATATGTTGACAGAATTTGATATCCTAATGATGCTCTTATATTAGATAAAGAAGATTATATGTACAGGAACCTTCAAATGGTTTATTAAAGAAAAAAAGTGATTGTGGAAAATTATACATCAAGAGTCGAATGAAGCTAGAGGAAGACCACGAGCTGGATATCTTTGAAAAACCTTGTATGATTGCCATCCCACATGGAACAAGCGACTATATTGGCTTTGCAGTAAAGGAGCAAGACGATTAGATATCAGCTAGTCATTACCTAAGTAAAGACGACGATGTAGGAAAGTAGTAGAGCTGTATACTAGAAAGATCGACCATTTCATTCAAAAATTCAGTATATACCTAGCATTTATGTTTTATTTTAAAAACTATTACTTAGAGCACGAACGCGTCTTTAAATGAGCCAGAGCCTACCAACCTTATATTTTCACCAATATGGAAAGCAGCAGCTACGTGGAAAGCTGGCATAACCAATTGAAGACGAGTTACTTGCAAAGAAAGAGGAATAGAAGACTGGATCGATTAATCTTTATCTTGGTTGATGATGTTCATGCCGATTTTATGCACAATACTGCAAGGATGGCTGCTAACATCGGACGTATGAACACAGAGACTAGAGAGGCAAGAAAGAGAGTGATTGCAGCAGAAGAGATCAATGAGCTGTCATTAGAAAATATGGTGCAAAAAGTATATATCGAAAAAGTGTGCTATATTGTCAAGTCTTTCACGACAGAAGTTGTGTACGATATATCAACTGAACAAGGAATGATGACTGCATGCAATTGTATAGAATTTCAACGAAATAAGCGTGCCTGTAAGCATATGTATTTGGTTTATCGCTTCGATAAAAGCTGTGTGGTTTACAGCAAAGGTAGATTGTCACGATAGTAATAAGAGAAATGCTACAGTGTACTTACGGCATTACCTAGAAATCGACTCCAGCTTGAGGGTTCATATGATGGGTGAGACAGCACTTATACAGAATACTGTAGAGAATGATCATAGTGAAGTAGCTACTGATAGCTCTGATGTGCTTCAATCAGAAGTACTATCTGACGCTGGAGATAGAACGGATGAGGTGTTGACAAACATCACGAATATATACAGACAAGCTTTAGAAAGCTGTGTACATTTAACTTCTGAAAATAAGGGCAGACTGTCACAAATATATAATGAACTAAGACAGTTGTTGTCAGTAAATGAAGAGATGCAGCTTCCACCAAATATAAATCTGCAAACACAAAGAAGATAAAGCATAAAATAAAAAAAATTCTTATTTCTTATTTCTAAGCCATACAAGGCAGCCACTCCAAATTTTAAAGTTCAGAAAGGGGGGGCAAAATAAGTAAATCAATCCAGTCCCTTGACGTCATCACAAAAGTCACTTATGCCAGCAAAGAAGGTCATTCCTATTGAACAGCGTAACTAAACTACAAAAGTGTATCAAGAACCAAGATGTTCAAGTAGAATATACTGCTTCTTATGTTGTTATAAAGAAGGAAACTTCTTTAAAGAAGAAAAGGGCTACTCAATACAATGTTTATACTGATGAAGATCGCAGAAGATATTTTCATTTTCTAGCAGAAAAACTCATGTAGCCCAAGGAGGCAGCTAAAACTGCGAATGTCAACCACAATGCGGCACGAAAATGGAAACAAGATATGTACCAAGAACTTAGTAACAGATGATCTGCCGCCCTTCTTCATTGAAGTTCAGAATTGCGTTGACCAATAATTTATGATAAGATTGAGTTAATACTCCATATTTGTCGGAAGCTCAGTGTGAGTTCTAGGCACAATCATCAAACTTCGCTTCTGCCAAGTCTTTTGAAAGGCATATTAAAGATCCTATGGAATCCGTTTGTAGCTCTTGTTTATTTCATGGCATCAAAATCACAGAGCTTAAGGTCGATAACCTTTAACACTGGAAGAATGAGCAGCGAGAAAAAAACTTATTGAGAAGTATAGAAATAGTGTAAATACCACACTGTATGCCTCGTATATATTTCTTTTGTGTTGAGCATACAACAGTTAAGAGTATGCCTCTAACTCCTGTATTGCCGGTTCAGCTCGTGTAGTAACTCTCCTTACGACTGATACAAATGTAGTAGAGGTTGAAAATAATAGAAAAGACATTAATCAATATCCCTTATCTAACAAAGACATCTTGTTGCAGCAGGCAGATGAAGCCATTACAAATGAATGAAGGGAGAGATGTTTAGTAAAAAATAAATAAATTCTGAATTCACGTCTGATGACATAATTGTGGTGCGCCCATGAATGAAGTGCACATTTGTTCCATTATTGCTCACGTTGTTTTTGTTGCACATTGAAATCATCTGCATTTTTTTCTCTTTTTTCTTGCTCCTTTTTTTTTTCCTTTTTTCTTTATTTGCGTGTGTTCTATTCTTCTCCTTATGAGATTGATTCCCACTGAAATTGTTGTCCACATTTTAAAAGAGTTAGATGACGAAAAGGATTTGATTCAATGCACACATGTCTGTAGACAATGGAGTTACCATGCTCTAGAACAGCTTTGGTATAAACCCAGCATCACACGATCACCACGCTGTCTTTCCTTTTTTAATACACTACAACTCAAACAACATTCATTCCCATATACCTCCTTTATTCGCAGGATCAACCTGGCACCACTTGCTTCTCTTGTGAACGATACACATATTGCCTCACTCGCCAACTGTCAACGACTTGAGCGATTGACGCTTGCAAACTGTTTCCATATTACCGATGTCGGATTGTGCAATCTGATTGATGTTAGAACGGGCATAGGCCCAGAATTGGTGTCTATTGATCTAACAGATGTACTCAACGTTACAGACAAAACTATACTCAAGATTGCAATATGTTGTCCAAGATTGCAAGGACTGAATTTGAGCATGAGTCGACCACATTTTGATATTACTGATGTTGGTATCGTTGCTCTAGCTCAACAATGTCCAGAATTGAAAAGAGTAATTGTTTGTGTGTATACAAATATTCAAGTATTAAATAATATGTATTTTTATAGATCAAGCTTAACAACTGTGTGACCATCACTGAAAAGTCGTCAATTGCTCTTGCGCTCTATTGTCCTTACCTTGTCGAAGTCGACCTCATGAACTGTGGCGTGACAGATCGTACGCTGCAAGCATTATTTTCTCATTGCCGTGACCTGCGTGAACTTCGATTGAATCAGTGCGATGCAGCCGAAAGTTTGTTGACCGAACGAGTTTTTCTGGATTCGGCTCTTGCAAATAACCCAAATTATTACGAACAACTCCGCCTTGTCGATCTAACAGGCATTTCATCCATCAATGATCACTCTATTGCGATCCTTGTCGAAGCAGCGCCTCGAGTTCGAAGTTTGGTTTTGAATAAGTGCTTCAAGGTAACAGACGGAGGCATCCTCTCTGTTTGTAAATTAGGCCGATATCTTCACTACCTTCACCTTGGCCACTGCTCTCAGATCACAGACCGCTCCATCACCAAGCTGGCAACAGAATGCAACCGGATCAGGTACTTGGATATGGCTTGTTGTATCGACATCACAGACAAATCCGTCGTTGAACTCGCAAAGAACTTGACAAAGCTGAAACGTATAGGCCTAGTCAAGTGCTCTAATATCACGGACGCTGCCATCCAAGCTCTCTCTTACCATTCCATGAGTCTCGAGCGAGTTCATCTGAGCTATTGTGTCAAGTTGACCGTGCCTGCCATCACTCGTTTATTACACAGGTGTAGGTACCTCAATCACCTCTCGTTGACACATGTACCTGCCTTCTTGAGAGAAGACTATCAACAGTTCTGTAGACCGCCACCTAGCGAATTCACCGAACTGCAAAGACAAACATTTTGTGTTTACAGTGGAAAAGGCGTTCAAGACATTCGTAATTATTTATTATCGCTTTATGATTAAAATAAAAAACGGAGCTTCAATTTCAATTTTAACTGTTGAGCTTCTTCACCTGCTTTCTCTCTTTCTCTCTCTCTTTTTGTCTGCATCCATCCATCCATCCATCAAATGGGCGGTAAGAAAGATTGATTGTGAATGAGAGAATGATGTACTTACTTGTTTATAGCCTACAAATACCTTGAAGAACTTGCCAGAAAGAAACAATCTGATGTTTCTCGCTTCTTACTTCGTGTTAGATGTTGGGAATACAGGTACATTTAGGCTTGAATACCTCTTTAAAATGAACAAAGTTCATTTTATGCATGGTTTAAATTCATCCGATGAACTTTTTATAAAGTACCTTCCCCCATTACTTACACGAATCTAATGTAGACAATTGAATGTCATCCATCGTGCCTCTCGTCCTTCTCGTCCTGACAAGGCTCGTCGTTTAGGCTACAAGGCCAAGCAAGGTTACGTTATCTACCGTATCCGTGTCCGTCGTGGTGGTCGTAAGAGACCTGTTCCTAAGGGTGCCACTTACGGTAAGCCAGTGAACGAAGGTGTGAACCAATTGAAGTATCAACGCTCCCTCCGTTCCACCGCCGAGGAACGTGTCGGCCGCAAGTGCCGTAATCTCCGTGTGCTCAACTCTTACTGGATCAACCAAGATGCCACCTACAAGTACTACGAAGTTATCCTCGTTGACCCCTCTCACAAGGCTATCCGTAATGATCCTCGTATCAGCTGGATTGTCAACCCCGTTCACAAGCGTCGTGAAGCCCGTGGCTTGACTGCTATCGGCAAGAAGTCTCGTGGTCATCAAAAGGGACACAGATTCAACAACACCAAGGGATCTGGACGTCGTGCTACTTGGAAGCGTCGCAACACTCTTTCTCTTCGTCGTTACCGTTAAATTGTAATAATAAATTCGAGTTCTTGATTGTACATAGTTTTAATTTAAAAGGCAGCTGTGGCTTAGCGTGAGTCATTTTCCTTTCCTGTATGTTTACTTTGTGTGTGTATGTACATGTGCAGCTTACTGGTGTGAATAGGATGTATATACAATTGATGTATGTTGTAATATGTGGTCAAAAATAATCATAAAAGAGGGATCATCACTTGTTTTCTCATAAAAAATTTTCTCTAAAGGGAGGTCATCCCGCTGTGACGTTAGAGTTTGGCCGCATTTTTTTTGAAAAAGAAAAAATTAAAACTACTCTTTTTTATTCTCGTAAGCAATGTCAGACAACGAAAAAGAACCTGTTCAACAATTTGATGACGAAGAAGTAATAAGCACCGTTTAGGAAAACAAAAGAAACTAACAATTGTATTATTACAGGTCGACTTTTCTAAATTAAAAAAGAAGAAGAAATCCAAGAAGAAGGTTGATTTCGAAGCAGAAGCCGAACCTTCTGAACCTACTAATGCTGCTGATAATGAGGAAGTAGCTGGTGAACAAGATGGTAACAGCAAGATGATAATTAGAAAGATTAAAGTTAAAAAGTTATAATTAGATGCCGAAGAGGATCCTGATGCTATGTTTGCCGACTTGAAAAAGAAAAAGAAAAAGAAGGCCAAGTCAACTGAAGAGGTAAATGATAAAAGAATGGGTTAACAGACAAGAGTATAAACACATCTGTTATAAGGATGCTCCTGCTGAAACTGAAGCCGCAGCTGATAATGATGAAGAATTAGATTTCGGTGCTTTAAAGAGAAAGAAGAAGAAGAAGAAGTCTATGGCTCAATTTGAAGCCGACTTGGCTGATGAAAATGCAGATGAAGAAGTTGTCGAAGACAAATCAGATAAACAAGCTGGCGAAGAAGCTTGGTTGAAGAGTGACAGAGACTATGCATATGAAGAGGTAATTATTATATAAATGAGTTGCCAGTGTGCCTAATGTATTATCAGCTCCTTGACCGTGTGTTCAACATCTTGAAACAAAATAATCCTGAATTGGCAGGGGAAAAGAAGAAATACACCATTGTTCCTCCTTCAATTCATCGTGAAGGTAACAAGAAGACAATCTTTGCAAATGTATCAGAAATTTCCAAGAGACTTCACCGTCCTGCTGAACATGTCATTCAGTTCTTGTTTGCCGAATTGGGTACAACTGGTTCCGTTGACGGTGCTCAAAGATTGATCATCAAGGGTCGTTTCCAACAAAAGCAAATCGAAAATGTGCTGCGTCGTTACATTGTCGAATACGTCACCTGTAAGACTTGTAAATCTCCCAACACGATCATGACCAAAGATAACAGACTATACTTTGTTACTTGTGAACACTGTGGTTCGACTCGTTCCGTCTCTGCCATCAAGACAGGTTTCAAAGCACAGACAAAGGAAGATAGACGTGCGCTCAGAGCATAAAAAAATAAAATTTTATTATTTCTCTTTACGTTTGGGTTTCCAGTCTGATGAATGTTCTTCTTCCAACAAAACTTGTCTTGCCTTCTTCTTCTTTTTCACTGCCTTGGGTATCGTCGGTTGTTTGTTCTGAATGACAGCAGCAGCAATTGATTGGTCCTTTTGTTGTTCAATACGCTTTATTTCATCAATTTGTGAGAGATGCTCCATCTTTATCTGTTTTAGTTTCTCAGCTCTACTTAGTAGCTGCTTTGATCTTCCACTGAGCATCGACATGGTTGCCTTGATAGATAATAGCTTATTATTATAGACTGACAACATATCCATCTATGGCTAAATTATTAGTATCCATTTTCTTACTTTGTTATTATATTACATTTGCTTTTATTTCTGAAAGCTCCTTTTCTGTTAATAGCGATGCATCTCGCGTCTTTTGAATAAGAATTGCTAAATTGTTTGATTCATTTCTAATTAAATGTCAAAAACAACCAACATTATCTTCAAGCGTAATTTACTTTATTGTCAGTAACTGATGTTCTAACTGATCAATGGTTGATTGTATTTGAATTGTGTAAGAAGAGCTAATATCAGTTTGAGACATGGCCGAGAAAGAAACACTGAATATAGAAATCAGTTGGAGCTACTCACTCATTTCCAAATATGGTCGTGTGTTTTTTTGCTGGACTGAATTTTAATTGACATTTATTCCGAGGGTCAGGAGAAATGCCATTGTACTTCCGTTTTTGTCTTTTATCTCCTTTTAAGGGATTTATCATCAATCCTGCGAGCGCGCGATTTCTTTTTATCCTTCTATAAAGCAAATCCTGGTCCCCGCTCTTTTCTCGTTTCTTTAAAGTAAAATGATCGTTAAAAGTACGCTCCCGGTCCTTTTCGGAGCATTATTCTTTTCTTTTACTGCCATGGGTAAGAAATTCACTCCTGCTCATCTCATCGAACTTCCAAGACCTACTGCGCCTGTGACTTCACCCAATGGCACCTTTGCTGTCTATTCTCAGTCAGCCTACAATATCGAGGACTCCAAGGTATAGCTTATACACAAAAGATATATATTTTATCTAATGATTGTGTATAGACTATTCGTAGTCTTTACCTTTTAAATATCGAGACAAACTCGGTTGAACAGTTGACTGAACCCTCTTACGAGACAAGTGACAGCGAGCCCTTCTTTTTGGATGATAGTCATATTGCCTATTTCCATCATGACCAAGACCTAAAAGAAGAAGTGGATCAATTGTATGTCTTGAACTTGGCTGACAAGAGCCCTTATCGCTTAACTAATTTCCCTACTGCATTTGGTAACGTAAAATATAATGTTGATCATAAGCTGCTTGCTTTCTCTTCTGCTGTGTACCCAGATGATGGTACATTGGAAGGAGCAGCTGCAAGGGATAAAGAAATTGCCGAAACCAAGAAGGATACCGGTATGGTGTTTGATCACCTCATGGTCAGGTAGTAAATAAGAAAAAAAAACGGGTATATTTTAAAAGTAATAATTCGACTGGGGATGTAGACATTGGGATAGCTTTGTTCAAGAGAAAAAGAACAATATATTCGTTGTTCATCTTGAAATCAAAGACAACAAGTATCAACTCGCAGACGAGCCCATCAATCTACTTAAAGGCTCTGGACTAGAATCACCCATCTTCCCTTTGGGCGATGCTGGTGATTTTGCAATCTCTCCTGATGCTTCTCAACTTGCTTTCCTTGCCAAATCAACCAAACCAGACAATGCTTGGCAAACATCTGCTCATATCTACCTTGTATCTACAAGAGGCGATGGTTCACCCAAGGCTATCAATGACGATATCCCTGCTGCCTCTTCTAACCCTTACTTCACTCCATCCGGTCTTCTTGTCTATTTCCAAATGATGAGACCTCAGTACGAATCGGACCGCAACAGGATTACCGTATATGACTTAAAGACGGATAAGAGAAAGGTTGTGGTCGAGTCTTGGGACAGCACGCCTCATGAAATAGTGTCAGATGGAAAAACACTCTATGTCACTGCTGAACAAAGAGGAAGACAAAAGATCTTTGCTATCGATCTTCAAACAGAACAAGTGACTGAATTGACCAAGGAAAAATATGCCTCTGGTCTCCGTCTTCTTCCGTCTGGCAACATTTTATTTACCATGAGCTCGATGAAGCACCCTGTGGCTCCTTACCTCCTCGATGTCGAAACCAAGCAAGTCAAGCCCCTCGCTGTCGAAAAGAGCCTTGCCCAGGCTTTGGCAGACATTGACTTTTCTGAGCCAGAAGATGTTGATTTTGTTGGTGCCATGGATGAACAAGTACACGGTTGGTACCTGAAGCCCGCTCAGTTTGAAGAAGGCAAAAAGTATCCTCTGGCCGTATTGATCCATGGTGGACCTCAGAGCGCCTGGAACGATAACTGGTCAACTCGTTGGAATCCTCAGATCTTTGCAGGTGCAGGATATGGTGTTGTCGCCATCAATTTCCATGGCTCGACTGGCTATGGTCAAAACTTTACGGATTCTATTGGCGGTAACTGGGGATCTCATCCTTTCCATGACATTGAAACTGGTGTTGATCATATCCTCAGCAAGTATGATTACTTGGATTCTGAGCGTGTAGCAGGACTTGGAGCTTCATATGGTGGCTATATGGCCAATTGGATTAATGGACACAGTGACAAATTTAGAGTCTTGGTGAATCATGATGGTATGTTCTCTACTCTTCAAGCTTATTATACAACAGATGAACTTTATTTCCCTGAAACAGAGGTAAACAAAGATTACTTGTTTAAATACTCTTTTTAACTTTATATATACAGTTCAGGGGAGCACCCATTCATCCTGACAATAGAGAATTATATGAAAAATGGTCTCCTGCCAACTATGTTCATAACTGGAAGACACCTACTTTATTTATTCATGGTGGTCGTGATTATAGATTAACTACTTGTGAGTCTCTATCTGCATTCACTGCTCTCCAAAGACAGGGTATCGAATCTCGCTTCCTTTACTTCCCAGACGAAAATCACTGGGTATTAAAGCCTGCCAATTCTTTAAGATGGCATAAAGAAGGTAATAGAAATTCTCCATTTATTTATTTGTACTAACTACTATAAAGTGCTTGACTGGATCAATAAACACACCCAACAAACCAAGATTGCCTTACATTATCAATCACTTTAATCGAAATGAGTGAGAAATAAAACTTGATCGCATCAATAAAATAAAACGCACATCGCTGTCTTTTGGAAACTATGTGCAGTGTTTCTAAAAAGTAAAGCCGCAGGCTCTGAAATTCGATGTTTGTGTTAGAAAAGTCAAAAGCATGTAGTTTTTTTTATGAAGGGAAAAAGCTAATTCGGTAGTAGTGTTATCATTCATAAACGTTCTATAGTTGGAATTACCCAAATTGTCAATATAGCCTTTCAGTAAATTGAAAGCTATATGAGTATGAATTGATAAATGCATTTTTAACTTGTCGCAAAGCAACACAGCGAGAGCAACGATAGCACAAGTATTTATTGTCCCTTAACTTCTGCCCTAACCTCACACTCCTCCAGCTCATCTGGAAGAAGCAGACCATAGCCGCTTCCTCGCTCAGGCTTCTTTATCTCTCTCTCTACATAAGAGGACAGATTTTCTCTTGCCTCTATGTCTTGGCCAATTTGAGAGGAAAACATGTAATCTTCATGTTCTCTCTTCATCTCATTTAGTATCTTCATCGTCTTCAGCAAGCTCGTCTATAAAAAGTTTCAGAAAAGCTTTTTTAAAGAACAATTACCTTCAGCTTCCAGGCAAAGTTCCCCAGTGTCAGAGTGCTCGCTGCCTCTTTTGCTGCCATGGGTAATTTTGACAATGAAACTCTCTCCATCAGCTGGATATCATAAGAAGGGGCCTCAAACGACCATTGATGAAGTTTGTCATTTGCTATATTGTTACTAAGATGCCTCAATTCTCTTAAACTAAGACTCCCTTACCTCTAGCATGCACAAAATATATCTTGAGCTGTTTGGCAGTTGACTTCTTAGCATAACAATACTTCTTGAATATTTTTCGAAGCATTGACAAAGCCACAAAAGCACCCTTCACATGATCGTAGCCAAAGCGAGCCTTATCTTTTAGCTGAAACTTGCCAGAAGTCTCAAGAACGCATATCTCCAAGCTGTCAACTTCAATGATAGCATCGTCACTACAGAGCTCCTCTGAAGCACTTAGTTCCTTCTCACCAGCTATAAACTTCATACCTGTTCCTTTTGCTGCAAGTTCAAACAAAGGCCAAATCACCTGGTAATTAAACATGACTTCGCTCTCACCAAGTGTTCCTACTTTTTTGAAAAGAGGAGCTTCTGCATTTGGAAGCGGCTGTTAGTTTTGGGAAGCACTACATACACCAGAAATTAGACTAATTCTACGGGCACTACCTCTACCTATTACTTATGATGTAGATCAACAAGGCTTTTTTAATGTGTAGCGCCACGCTAAACATGGCTTTATAAAGTTACCATCTTCAATTGTCTCTTTTCAAGAAGAAGAAAGAGATAAAAAAAAAAAAGAAATGTTGCTATTTATTCTAGTTTCATGTTGTCAGTTGATCAACAAAGATGCAAGAACACATGCAATTCGCATTTCATATCAGAGAGAGTGAACTGGACAGCCTTAGGTTAGGCAGAGACTTTGGTGGTGTGAAGTTGTAAAGTGACAACATAGGTAGCGTCCCAAGGAAACGCCCGTAGCATTAACCTATTTTCTGGTGCATGTAGTGCTGGCCAAGAAAAATTTTGGCAATGTAATGAGGCCACTTACTGTAACTAAGGTTTCTAAAACCTTTTTTACATAAGCACTGAAGGTTCTGAGTGGGAGATGACCGTAAAGCACTTGCTGTTTCCAAATAAATCGTACAAATAATCAGGATAGTTTGGCTTGCGTTTGACAGAATAGCCACACTCGATTACATGGCTTTTCTCAAGGCTATAATTAATAAAATATCGTTAGATAAAAGAAGATAAGATGAGATCTGGAGCTTGCCAAAAGGCATGATGTTCGCATAGATCCAGATACTGCCGCCATACTTGCCAGACGTCCTCTTGATCCTCTAATTTCTAGCCCTTGTCTTCCTTGGTAAAAATAATCTATAATAGAAATAAGATAAGAAAGTTATACTTTATTTCAGTTAGAACACATCAATATGATATACCTTTCTTTTCTTGGAGATTTCAGCTAAGCATATAGAACAATGAACGATTACCCAAAAGGAACTTTAGAAAAAAAGAACTTACAGCTGCCAACAACGCAATTTTGGATGGTAGCATTACTTGAATTACTAACTACAGTTCCACTGTTGTTGATTATAGCTGAACTTTCACCATTTGTGTTGATCCTTAATCGTTTCTATCCAAACGAAATTGAGTTTTCAACTAGTTTAAAAGCTCTATAGTTAGTGTAAATGCTTACGGCATGACCGATTCTGCTTTTATCTTCTAATGATAGGTATGACAGGTTACTTATTTTGTCTAGATCACTGATACAAAAGCTTGGTCTCATGGTTTTCTCGTAATCGTAATAGTTACTGAAAGTCCAATTGGAAATATCATATTCTTTAAAGAAGCCAGAGATATTTAAATTGAGGGAAGAATGCACTTTAAATTGAGACATAGTAGAAAATTAGAGGAATATACAGGAGAAAGTGAAAAAAGATGATAAATGCATTTTCAATGCAATAAGAGGTACACATAGCTATACGGTTACACCAAGTTGCGTAAATAGACATATACGCTTCGCGTCATCTCCTTTGCTTATTCTCGCATTCAAAAAGAACCTAATGTTTGCTTTATAGTCAAATAACATATTTGGCTATGAAGAAAATACTAATGTTTTGCAGAATTTCAGAATGATGCTATTTGCCTTTATTCAAGGGCGCTTTATACACTATTTTTGGGGATCTAGTATAATCTTTCGGTCAATTAAAATCCGAGAGAGATTGCTTTCTCTCTTTTATACATCAAAATTAATGTTACGCGACGCATAGCAATAAGCGTCATTTTCTTTTTTTCTGAACTGATAATCGCGTTTATCAGTTTTGGATTTTTCAATTTTACATATCAAGAAGAAAAAAAGGAAAAGAAAAAAGGAAGAAGATCTGGCAGATCGTTCTCAGGCCAATTGTCAGTTTTGCTTAACGCCCATCCAAAAAAGGAAATTTTATAACTCGCATAGTGCATAGAGTAGATAGCTCTCTCTGTGATCCAGCGTTAAAAAAGGTTCACCATTACATTATCATTGACAGCATGTGAGGTTAATATGAATGGCTACAGATAAGAGCTGTAAAAAAAAAACAAACAAACAAACTGGTTAGTTTCTTTGAAACCACTGCTTGTGTATATAGGAGGAAAGACGAAGCCTGTAATATTTGTGCTTATATATTTTTAAAACAATGAAGGGTTAAAAAGTATCAATTACTGTTCTATTATAAGTCTGAGAGAAGAACTGTAATATGAGGGTGCTATTCGAATATACAGTTTTTCCTAAAAGCAATGTCACATAATAAAAAATTTATAATACAAAATATACAAAATACGGCATCTTGAAGCGACATTACTTTCTGGAAATAGTGTATGTTTGTTTTTTACGGCGATCCACATCCAACACAGGCCTCTTTCATCTATCTTGGAATACTTTTTTGTGCTGGAGGGCACTTCATCCTTTCGAGCTCATCACATAGCATCAATAAGGCTCTCGCAACAAGTCAAGATCAAGGATGCTAGGCAATGACAAGGATGTCAAAACTTCACGATGTATCATTAGGGTTTGATACTGTTGCGACTTGTGTAAAGAATTATTGAATAGTTGATTTGTAAATGGACGATAAGTAAACGACAGCTTCCAATGGCATTCTCTTGATATAAAATAAGAAGAAGAAAAACTATTATTACGCGACAACAGTATACACCACATCGTAATATAGATTATTAATGTAATGTCACTTTATCTACAAAGTCTCTTTTAAATACAATATAATTTGGACAGGTATCTCTCAAGCACTATCCGAGGTAACAGCAGATTGTTTGCCATACCTCTACTAGTGTGAGAAGATGCTCTCAGAGCCGCGCTTTATGCATATAGGATTATAATAAGTTTTGTCTTCCTTTTTCCCCATATCTTTCAAGCTTGCATGATAATAACCAAATCTTTGTGAGAAATAGACTTAAGAATTGATAGTATCAAAAAATATCTTCAGTACGACGATACCAGGGGCGAGCATCTGCCACATTTTTCGTCTTCGTTTCGTCAACATTTTGATCAACCACTGAAAAATAACGTAGCCACTAAAAAGATTTGAAACAAGTGAATTCTGAATTTATCCAATCAACATTGACTTTTTCAAATTCCCTCTTTTTTTCTTCTTCAAACAGAACTGCGCACTTGGGTGCCAATAGTGAATTTTTCTTTCTTCACCCTCTTCACACCACAAAACTTTCTGAGTCAAAATAAAAAATGAAAGTTGAATGCTCCAAGTCTTCTGAATTGATCTCAGAGGTCAATAGCCAACCTCTTCATCCTGTAACTGATTTACAATCACCTTCCAAACGACTCGTCATCAACCCAGCATTATCTGAACTCACACAACAAACCTTGATTGATGTCAACAGTCAGCCATTCAGTTTGAAAGATAACAATACACTTGTGACCTATCAAGAGTTTGGTAATCCTAATGACCGAGTATTGTATTATCCATCTGAGGGTTCATCTACCACGCAAACATCCACAGAAGCAACAACAGCAGCAGCAACAGATATGGTTGATAATCCTGCCATGATTACAGAGTTTTACGAACGGTTTGCTACCGGTAATATGTTTCCTTCACTTGCTGATCTTCGTACAGCTGCATATGAGTACGGCAAGAAATACAATGTGGCTTTAACGACAAGCAAATCAGACAAGACAAAGGTCTACCTCATCTGTAAGCACGGTGGTCATTATCGTCAAAACGAAAAACGAGATAAAAAGAAGACAGAGATTGCAGTGCCAGATAAAGAGGTCAAGCCTCGAGTCCGAAGATCTCAAAAGACAGGCTGCGAGTGCATGATCTATGCTAGATGTAGTCGAGATAGCTTCTGGATGATTCGCAAGAGTGTTGCCGAGCATAATCATCCGATTGCTGAAGACCCACGTACGTACGCAATGTATCGATCCTTGTCACCTGAAAATCTGTTGATTGTTCATCGATTGCTGAGAGAACGTGTAGGCGTATCGTATATTGTAAAGTCATTAAGAGCAAGTGGAGTCACGAATGTGATTGCAAAGGATATTGAAAATATACAGCAAGATATGAAGCGTAGAGATACTCTTAATGAACAACTGCAGTTACAAAGTGCTGTTATTCAAGCCGGTTTACCTATCACTGAACAAACCAGCACTTTTACTACGGATCCTTCTTCTTCTTCCAACCCTTCAACCGCTACAACTGAACAACAACAACAACAACAACATAATAGTAAGGATAACGACGACAATGCCCACCAATAAATTTTCAATTATATACATTTGTGGATACTTTTTCCTTTTTTTTTTTTTTTTTACTACCATAATAATAAAAAAAAAAAACTATAAAACTGTGAATGCCTCTAAACCTTTCTCTACTCTTCCAAAACGTTCATCTACCACAGAGAATATATTGTTTACGAATTGGGCATCGTACTATATATAACAGTGTTAGCGTTGAGCTTCTCAAAATACATTTAAAGAGCTTACCTGACAAGCTCGTGTGCAATCAGGCGAGAAATTGACTTCAATCAAGATGGGCTTAAAGTCATCTGTAAGCATTAAATCAAATCCATAGACAGCGAAGGTGTTTTGGTTCGCAGCCATGCCACCAAACCCTAAAGGCTGTGGTTGATTGACAGCTGCCTTGAGGACATCTACACAAAGAATATATAAGCTGTTGCCCTCATGTGTTCTCTTTTTTGTACCTCTGATGACAGCATAAATCTCTTGTTGTATATTGTCCCACTTGACAGAATGTTGCTTTTCCATGTTTTGAATAAAACTCTTGTGATCCAACTGTGTCATCTGATAGTTTGTGTAGTTCATGACTGTAAACTGTCGCTCATAGTCTTGTAGGTCTGTCAAGTCGAATTTTTTATTTGCCAAACGGACCCAAAACATATTATAGACACAGGCAACCAGGTCGGGATGAGCCTGACGAACGAGGACGATATAGCGAAGATCGAACTTTTTGCCATTGTACAGACAAGGTGAAGCAAGATATCGTTGGATGATCCTTGGTGTAGAGTCGTCATGCAAACGGATAGCCTCGGACAAGTTCTTGACGATTCTTATTCCAATACCACGAGCCGCGTTCCATGGTTTAGTAACCCATAGATTTGTCTGTCCTTCGTCTTTTGTCTAAAGAGGTGTATTAATAGCCTTGTTCTATTCCAATTATTGGCGCCTGTTCTCTTACGTTTAAGTAATCACCAACGAACTCTGATAACTCAGTTACTAAGTTGTATGTAGGCAAATACCAAGATGGTGATCCAAATGTTTGCCTATATGCCTACATTAATAAATTTTCTAGAGTATTTTCATAACCACATACTTGATTAATTGCGCAAGGTTTTGCTTGTATGTAAGACAGTTTTCGTTGGGAATCTGGTTGATAGACTGGTGAGGTTTGAGAGAATTCCAATCCTTAAAGTCGCTACTGAGCCAAATGATATCAGCGCGCTCACGATCAGGAGTGAATTTGACACCATCAAGATTCAAGAATTGCTGAACAAATTGAGCATCAGTATGAACTAATATCGTATCCTTTTTCCGCCTCTTTTCCTGTTGCTTGAACCATTCTACAGCCTGCTGAGAGTTCAAATGTTCAAGGGATGTTTGCGCCAGCTTTTGTGATTTGTAGGCCTCAATTAACACGTGCTTCTTTTGTTCAAGTTCTTCAGACAGCAACACTCTGTTTTCCAGAGCAAAGAGATAGGCCAATTTATCTGACTCTCGCTCAACGTTTTTGGGTAACAGATCACAGCTGACAATCTCTCCAGGCGCAATATCTTCAATAGGGAAAAAGACGCTGTAAGGAATCATACCTCTGCTACCACGGGAAAAGATGAAGGGAAGACAGGCAACGTTTGGTTTATCCGAATGGCAGATGGCAGATCCAACTTCGTCATTTACATACCAAGCCGTCTGTGTGACTGGTTGACCATCTTGTTGAAGGATGGAATAGGAATAGGTTTGAATATAGGACCACATCTTTTCGTAAACCGCATTTGCACGGCCCTTCATCCATTCTTCTTCTCTCTTCTTTCTCCTTTCTGATCTCTCCTTCTTTTCTTTTTCTTCCTTTTCTTGAGGCTGACCACTAGCCAACATCTGGCCCAGGACCTGTTCTTCCAGTCTTTCCGATTCTTGCTTTGCGTCTTCGTCCAGTGTCAATCGCTTAAAAACCGTCAGTTACGCTAATGAGTAGTAAAGAGAAATACTTACCATAATGGCATTAACGACCTCATTATTCTCAGCCAAGAGCGCCTCCTCTGCCTGCTTCTCACTCACGTTTGCCTGAGAAGCAACCAGTTGAATCAACTCGTCGGATGGCCTTGTTACATCGTCGTCATCCTCATCGTCGGATACAAACTCTTCTTTTTCAATATCCATCAAATTTTCAAGTCTATCCAATAATGCAGGGTTCTTAATAAGCTCCTTTACGGCTGTTTCAGGGGAAGTAGTCCATGCATGATCGATTAAGAAGATATTGCTTTTTTGGATGTCAACAGCATATACGTATACATAATTTACAATGTTTACCTATGCTTTTGTAAAGTCTTGTCTGCTTTCAAATGAAGAGAATATCCAGATAATGGATCACCATAATGAAGTTCAAAGAATTCACCTAACCTTCTTTGTTAGAGCGTAAATAGGTTCAACTCTATGTCTTACCTGCGTCAAGGTAGTCCTCTCCAAGTTTCATGAAAAGAGGCTAACAAAAAATGAATAAAAAAAAGTCTTTTATATATACACTTATATCTTACTTCCCATAACTCCTTTGGAATAGGAGCAAGTTGATATTGATGAACAGTGGCAAACGATTCAAATGCTGTTGACATTAGACAAACTTTTTTTTATGATAAAAAATTGACAGCTATTTTCTTTTTTGTTCTTCATAAAACCCAATTCGGCCAATGAATTAGCTTGCATCATTCACTCGCGACAAGGATGAACAGTAAAAAAAAAAAAAAAAAAAAATTTATTATTATTTATACGTCCAAATCATCATCCGAGTCTCTGCCTGCAGAAAGCTTCTTCTTTTTATAGTTGATTCCATCTTGTCCTTTCATCTTGCGCTTCTTTTCTCTTCTGGCTGATAAAGAACCTGCCGCACTATTCACTGAACGATCATCTTGACTTGAATCTTGATCCTTTTCTTCCTTTTGTGCTAACGCCTATGGTCATGTGTTAATACACGATATCATACACTATATTTTTTACCTTTTGATATGTAGATGAAGACAATGAAAATAAGCGATCCAATTCTGTAAATTTGGGTTTTCGTCTGTCGGTTCGATTTGCTAGATAACCATCAAATCCACGTATGATATTTCCATTTTGTTGTGTGTCTTCCAAATAAGATCCTTCAAATAAATAGATGGCGTGTTCCAGGTTGATCTATATATTTTATATATATTTAGTAATCATGTAGAAACAACATCAAGAGGAGGGGAACTTGCCAGATTAGTATCCACTTGCTTCTTTCGTGCTAATAATGCTTGTAGTTCCTGCTTTGCTTCTTCATACTTTTGACGAGTCACTTGAGGTGGTTCAGCTGGCGTGTCTGTTGTATTGTTATTATTATTATTATTATTGCTGTTGTTATTATTATTAGCTGGTGTCGTAGTAGTAGTAGTACTAGTTGTTGTAGTGGTAGTGGTGGGAGTTGTAGTAGTTGGTGTTGTCTATAGCGAATTAAGTTAGATCCAATGTCTTGTAATCTATTTCTTCACCAACACTTTGTTCTTTTGCATCTGCCATTTTGGTTTACGGAAGTTTTTATTTTTTTTATTTCGTTTTACCAATAGGAAAAGAGAGAGGACAAATAAAAAAGCGACACAGGCTAGGGCTTATGTCATCCATATATTGCTGCACTATTATTGGTTATCTTTCTAAGAGAGTCCTTTATCATAAAACACTACTAGAAAGCAATAAAGATACAAGTCAAGGAACAAATGTGTTGACATTAAGCTGTTATCAGTCTTTTATACTTTCTCAAAAAAGATACAAGCTGAGAAAGACTCTTTCTTTTTAAAGGGGAGATTGACGCGTCCTCCCTTTGAGATATGCAAAATGGAAGGAAGAACACTTCACGCTAAAAAGATGAATTCATAGTATAAAGCTATTCTTTAATACACTACGACTGGTAAAATTCGCCCGTTTTGAAAAGTGAATGTCTACGTATTCTACAAGCTCAACTTCTCTTTCGCTCCCTGTATGTGCCGAGCGATTCTCCGTTTGGTTACCTTCTCCCACATGTACAGCACTTTTGAGGATATCAATGGCCTAACCTCGCTAAAACTACCCTTTAGCAACGTCTGTCTGCTCCTCAGAACAATTTAACTATTCAAGTCTTCCTTTTTTTTGTTCGCCGCTTCTTTCTTGTAAAAGCACAGAGGAAAACAAAACTCATCTTCACTCTCTTGAAGTACATGCCTTGTCTTTTGAGTGATTTTATCTATAGTTACCTTGGTTATTTGTGTACAGTTGTGCACTAGCTTCAATACTGGAGGCAAAAGAAATGGCATATCTAAAGATTCTGGCATATTTATACTTTTCACTTCTCTCTAGTTCAACTTTTTTGTTGCTTTTGGACCGTAGCCTTCCAAGCCTATCTCCAGGCACATTATCTCATTCGAAAGATATTTAAATACCAGATCGGCATGTTCGCCTGAAGCCTGTCTTTCTTCACGATGTTCGCCGGTGATTGCTCTGCTTTATTTCTGTTTTCAGCAGATGAAGCGCTGTCCAGAAGTTCTACGCAATCAGTGCTAATCTATATGCTATTACTATTTTATATGAAATTGCCAAATTACGTCTCTAAGGTATTGACTGTAGTTTGTTGTTGTTGTCAGCACTCGCAAAAACGCGTAAGAAAAACAAACAATGATGAGTCTCTATTTATCCTTTTGATGACTACAAAGCAAAAAGTGACTGCGAAAGTCTTAGTAACTTTAAGGATTTCTTTTTTTTTTTTTGTATTTTCAAAACGGACAAAATTTACCAGCCGCACTGTAATGAAGTAAATTCTAAACAGCCGGATGATCCGATCCGGATGAGTTGTTTCCAAATGTGAGTGTAAGTGCGATCAGTAAGCCCAAGTATCACATGACATGCTCAGTAACAAGCATACAATAACACTATGCGTTTCCACTGAAGCTGTTACATTCTAATAATTTTATATATATGCGCACAATACCAGCAACCAATGATATTTCTACGCACGCATACACAAAAAATAAGAATAAAAGCTACGTATATGTGTGTGTGGCTAGACCTTTTCTTAAAAAGGAAACCTCTAATTTTGGGCTGAAAAAATCCATTGAAGCCTAATCACGCATTCAATTTAAATTTTTTCCTTTATATTACTTCTCTCTCCTCTTTTTTCCTATTCTTTTTTTTCTTTCTATTTACTTTCTTTTCCTCTATAGTTTACTTTTATATTTGGGTAAGTCTTTATATGATGCTTCTTAAGTTATAGTCAAAGAGAGAATGTTAACCCCTTCTTTTTTTATTAAAAAGGGTTTAGTTTTATAGTATGTCAGAGGAGGATAATACCAAACAAAACAGTTTGGATAATCAAGCAGATAATCTAAATGATACACCATTAAATGTTTCCAACCAAGAAGAACAATTGGATACTATAGCCCCTCCTATGGTTGTCATCACAGATGATAACAATAACAATCAGGAACTCGATCAAAACGATCTAGAAATAAAAGAAGACGAGACAATAATGTCACCATCCACTATCATCAGCAGTGACAGTAATAGCAGTAGTAGCAGTAGTAATGACAGTGACAGTAATTCCCAAAAAGATAGTCTACCTGCATTAGACGAAACACACTTTCAGGGTCCCATCATCGACTATTATAAAAATAAAAATATCTTGATGACAGGCGCAACAGGGTTCATCGGTAAAGCTATCTTATGGAAGCTGATTCAATCTCTCAGACAGCATCTCGGTCAAGTCTATATCCTTATTCGAAGTGGAAGTAATAAGCGTAGTAAGATTGGTAGACCAGCAGAAAGATTAAAGAATGAGATATTCAGTAACAAGGTGAGAGAGAGAGAGAGAAGTGTCTTTTAATATGCATCACTTCTCATTTATTTTTGACAGGCTTTTGTATTATTGAGACAGCAGATAGGGAAGGCAGTATTTGATGATATAGTCAAGAACAAGATTATTCCTATTGCTGGTGATATTATCTCACCAGACTTGTCAATGACTGAAGCAGACCGGGAGCAGATTGTTCAAAATGTCAATATTGTGATACATTGTGCTGCTGCATTAAATTATAATGAAAGACTAGATCTTGCATTAGAAGTAAAGCAAGGGATTATTATTAAATGTCTCCTATTAATCAATTTTTGTCCTTAGACAAATACCCTAGGCACATTAAGAATGATGGATTTGGCAGATGAATGTAAAAATATGGGTAATAATAATAATGATAATAATAATAAGGAAAAAGAACTAATGATCCTTTGTTGCAGAGGCATTCATTCATGCATCCTTAGCCTATACTGACCCAAGCTTGCCCAATGGTCATGTTCAGGAACGCGTCTATCCAATGAAAGTCGGGGATCCAGAGGATTTATTGACCGAAATTGTCAATCTTGAACTTCAAGATATTCCCAAAATGACTCAACGTATCCTAAGCCATTATCCAAACACATATACATTCACCAAGTCATTGACGGAACATTTGATCATGAAACGAGTCGACATAAACCGTGTAGAAGAGGCTCAAGGTGGCAAGGCTCAATGGCCAGTCGCTATTGTACGAGCCACCCAGGTGGGTGCTGCTGCTGATGAGCCCTTACCAGGATGGGTATAAAAATGAAATATATTCAACACTCCAAAGTTATTAAAATGATCATAGGCTGATGGCATTACAGGCGCAAATGGTCTTGTCTATTTGATGGGCAAGGGTATTCAAGTGTTACCTCCTGATATAAATAGGAGCATGGCCGACATCATACCAGTTGATTATTTTGCTCGCATCCTGATTGCCAGTGCTGCCTTTATGACCAAACCAGGCTATAAGTTTGTGCTGCCTTATAACGAAGTCTTGGCAGATAACGACGACACAGACAGTATCGTCATACCCAACATTCAATATTTCCCATACATTTACCAACTATCGGCTACCGGACTCGTGAGCCATACGACGTGGAAAAACGCCTATGAGGCTGTTCGTACTTACTGGTCTCGTAATTCAAAACAAGTTCTTCCCAGCGCAGAGGATTATTTTGGAGCAGGACGATCATTATTTAAATCAAGCTTTTTCATGAAGTATAAACTACCTCAGTCATTGTCTTCGGCCATCAATGGTAAATCCGCCGATGCCGTCAGTCGAACAATCGAGCTGGCCTCACGTGTGGTGGAGTCGATTCAGCCATTCCTACGCCATCATTGGCTATTTGATCATCAGAACGTACAGCATCTGGAACAAGCCATTGCAGGTGACGGTCAATTCGACGTGTCCAAATTTAAACATCTTGACTGGAATACGTATATGGTAAACTATGCCTACGGCACACACGCATATATCTCTCCATCGCCACCTGCTGGCTTGAGAAATATCACGGTCGCTGATGGGTGGTCCTGTTCGCTCTATGTCTTGCCAGAAAAGAAGCATCCGATCATTGACCGACCCATCGAATCTGTCATCTTTAGCGCGTCTGATATTGAAAAGAGAACAGATCGTATGCTGAACGAACTCATTGCTTCTTTGGAGAATCCTAATCAAGAATTAAAAGACAAGAAAAAGATGGAGCAATGGGTGAATGATTTCGATGCAAGTCTGGATGATTGGTGTCACGATGACTCTGATCGACTAAAGGACACGAAGAATATGGGTCATTTGGGATATTGGCTCAATCGTCCAGATGAGGAGCATGTTAGGATTGAGGTGCTGAACGATCAAAGAGTTGGAAACTGCATTAAACAGGTAATTCTAAATTATTCCATTGAAAGCAAGTGAATCAACTCTTTCAATAGATTGTCGAAACTTCGGGTGTTCCTCAAAAGACGGTGGTAGGAGAAGCGCTAAAGATTCTTCAGCGCATGCGTGAACGAACACAACTGCACTATATCTGGTCTGCCGGCTCTTTCCTCCATGCGCTCTTTGGACGTCTGTTTACCAGTCTTCGTGTACGTGAAAGTGACATCATGAGGTTACGACAAGAATGCCAGAGCAAGAACGTCGTTTATGTGCCTGTGTCCAAAACGATCATTGATCAAATCCTCGTATGGTACATCTGCTTGCGTTACGAGCTTCCTCTGCCTGCCATCGTCTGTGACGAAGCACTGGCTCTACTCGGTCCAGTCTCTGATATGCTACGCATTTGCGGTGCTTACTTTGTCCGACGCGATCTTGCGTCTCGATCGCCCCTGAACACAGCCGTCGCAGCAGCTTATACCGAGGTCCTTTTGAACGAACATGGTGCACTGTCCATGGTCATTGAACGCGCTCGGTCACGTACTGGCCGGCTTCAGACAGCCTATCATGATGGTGTAATCAACATGATTATCGAGGGCACCCTTGGTCATCATCAGTCCAGAAGCGAGAGTGCAACCGAACTATTGCCTTCTCCAACTGAGTCCTTTTCGACCATCAAGAAGGATACAGTCTTTGTTCCTGTCAATATCACCTATGAAAAGATTCCAGAATTGAGAACACTGATCGATCAGGTCTTGGATCAAAAGCCCCGTACGAACAGTCTGAACGTGACATCAACTGCTTTCTTGCGCCCAAGTTCGGCGGTAGCAGGTAGAGCAGCTACAAAAGATAATATTTCAGAGCAAGGTAAATATGGTCGTGTCTTTGTTGGTTTTGGAAACCCTGTCGATATACGAACGAGTGTTCAGGAAGCAAGTCTTTCAGATAGCAAGCGAAAAAGGTACTTTAACAGTAGTGCTTTTTATGTGTATTAACTCTATCTAGTGCTATTCCTGTTAAAGATGAAGATGCTATCGCTGATTTTATTGCCAAAAAGATTCAGCGTGGTCAACATGAAGCCTCCGTGGTCAGTCCCGTGACGCTAGTTGCCGCAACGTTGTTGTTTGGAAGAACGACTGGGGGCATTACGTTGGGTACTGTGTGTAAACACATAACATGGCTTCACAAGGAACTACTAGAAAAGAATATTAGTGTTGACTGGCAGCCTGATGAAGATGTGCATACCATTCTTTCCTACTCACTTCAAATCTTGGATGCACGAAATAACGTGACCATGGACGGAAAGCGTATTACAGATCAAACAATTATCAGAGTAGTCGAACACGCTGATAATGTCATGGATCTCTCGTATATGGCAAGTCAGTTGATTGAGATATTTTTACCAGAAGCACTCTTTTCTGTCGTTTATTTGTCGACCTCTATGAAAAAGGCCACACGTAAAGAGCTGCTGGCTCAGTTTACGTTTTTAGTGCGTTTGTTTAGACACGAGTTTATTTATCCATGGAATAGAGAAGAGGTATATATATATAATATAGAAAGCGTAATAACAAGAAGGCTAACTGCTATTTTTAGAAATTTGACCTTTTATTGAATTGGTTTGTAAAAAAGAACTTGCTTGTGAAGAATGAACAAGAGGAATATGAGAAAGCAGTGACTTTGGAAAATAACGAAGGGGAGTATACCCGTGTTTGTATACTGGCGTCATTTATATACCCTACTTTGGACGCATATTGGATCACATCATGCTCGTTATCAGCATTAAGAGATTTACCGTACATGCCTCGCAAGATCGTGCCTGTGTTGTCCCAGTGGATAGCAGCTCACTTGATCACGGGTAGGAGAACGGTCTATAGGGAGGTATTGTCGACTGAAGCCAGTCAGAATGCAGTCGATAATTTTTTGGCGATTGGCTTTATTGACGCAGTTCATCCCAAGACGAAACTGTCTCCTGATGCTCAAATCCTATTGCTTGAACTTGGCGTAACAACAAATGAAGATCTTGTCATGGTCTCGAGTAGAAAGAATACTGAGCTAGTAAGTCAATGATTCACGTATCGATCTATACATTAAAACTTACTTCTTTATAGATAAATGGAGAAGAAGACTGTGAAAATATACTGCTGCAATTATCGGATATTGCATCTCTCTGTCATGAAATCGAAAAGTATCGTCTTGTTACAGACAGCATTACCCTTCGTCACAACGCACAAGTGTTTGACAAGTGTCAAAATCAGATACGATCCATCCTACGCGCAGAACAGAGTTATGCATCACAACATGGTATGAAATTGGATAAAGATGAAGATCAAATGATCCAATTGGTCTATTCATTAAAGGCAGCCTCTGTTACAAACGCATCTAACGAAGAAGGATCAGGGAAGCACTCTAGAAGAGTGTCTCAGGCCTATAATTTGAAATCATAATTATTTAAATAAATTCTTTTACTTTACAATCTCTCTTTTTTTTCTTTGTCCCATTTGATGATCACTGGACTTGTTCAAGACACACAAAAGAAACACATTTTACAACAGGTCTCTATTATACTTGTTCTTTTGGCTTTATAGAAATAACCAACCATCTTTTATAGTTTCCATTACCAGAATTTGAGGAAGCTGGAGGTCTTTGGATCTGTCCCTTTTGTCAACCTGTTGACAAATTACAAGAGGCTTATTCTATTATTACTCCACCTATTAGTCAAGAACAGCAATTACATACTGTCAAATCAACAATAAAGCTACATTTAGAAGAACACAGAAAAAAATTGTGCAAGCGAATGGCAAATGAATCAAGGCTGGCAACATATGAAAAGGTATATTTATATTTTATACAACATACATACAATGTATTTATATGAAATAATAGAATCGTACAGAAAGAATGAAAAGAGTTCGACTATGGATTGAGGGAACAGTTAAAGATAGAGGCTTATATGAAAAGAATCCATTCTAGATTGATGTATATATAATATACCCTCCCTTTCTTAAGTAATAGGCACAACAATATCCTTTAGTAATTGAGGTTGTGGCCAAAGCTGTTTGAAATAAAAAACATTAGACTAATGTAAATATGAATATCCTAAAATACCTTTGCAAACACTCTTCCTTTAATTAAACCCATCGGGACGGGTCCGTAACCCCTTGAATCGAATGAATTACTCAGATTATCACCAGCTACCCACACGTGTCCTTTAGGTACACTGATATATTTTCGATCTTTCACTGTTGGATCCACACAAACATTGTCACCTGGCTTCAAAAATATATTATTCATAACCGTATTCCTATCAAAAAAGTCCAACTTACCATGCCAATAATTCTTTTCAAAACAGCTCTTCCTGGTACAGCAGGCGAAGTACAGACGATCACATCACCTATTCTTAGCTCTCTAAAACGTTGTGTGATATGCTCAACACCTACAATTCCTTCCATGTCAAAATAGGGCAGCATCGAGGGGCCTAAACACTTTATACTAGGTTAATTGTCTTGATCTAGTCAATGAATTATAGATTTTACCCAAGTCATTTCAAACACATGTTGGTTAAAAAGATGAGCAAAGCAGCTGAACTGAATAACCAGCTTTGACGTCTTGAGCATAAAAGGAATGAACCGTCTCATTGCCTTTGAAAAGAGTAGACTAATCTTTATTGAAACAAAAACAAATCATACTTAGGCGCGGAGTCCGCAAATCAAAAAAAAAAAAAAAAAAAAAAACCGCCTGAGCCTGTTCAAAAAACCACAAGAGACTGAATAAACTCCTTATAATGAGAGCCAGATGGTGAAAGAGTTTTGATCAATACCTTGGTGATTCGATGTGCGTTTGGCGGTTAAGGTATCCAAGATCTTGTAGTATGTATGAAATGGTTAACCGTACAGTAGCAGAGGAAATATATGTTTTCAAATACCGCTTTTTTTTTTTTTCGTCCATTTTGGTCCCTGTCAAATAACGACTCTCTTCTCTCTTTTTTATCACTGTCTATTTTTCGAAATGACATTAGCAAGTGCTCGTTGCTTATTACAGCAGCAGCTGAAAGGAACAAGGAGAGCATTCTGGAGTACATCAGTTGCTTATAAGGCAAAAGAGAATTCATATACAAAGACGCTTTTGTTACCAAAGACGAGTTTCCCTCTTCGAGCAGACGCAGCCAATAGAGAGCATTTGTTTCGTGATCGTTGTACGAACGAATTGTATCCATGGCAGGTATATACATAGTATAGATGATCCATGGAGAAAAGAATGATATATAAACCATTTTTAAGCTCAAAAATAATCCAAAAGACCTCTTTATCCTTCACGATGGGCCGCCTTATGCCAATGGAAACGTGCATGCGGGTACTATATGCAATATATATGTATATACCTACTTATACTGTCTATTTAGGACATGCCTTGAATAAAATCACCAAAGACATCATTAATCGATACAAACTACTTCAAGGACACAAGATATAGTAAGGAGAGAGAACCTTTGAAAAGTGTATAATAACACCATTTGAACAATAGCTATCGTCCAGGATGGGATTGTCACGGGTTGCCTATTGAACTTAAAACCTTGGAGATGATCAAAGTAAGAAAAGAACGAAAACTGTTGAACTAGTTGATTTATATATACAACTTTTTATATAGAAGGATGCCTCATCATTATCACCTACACATCTCCGAGAACTTGCTAAAAAAAATGCGCTAGTTGTAGTTGAAAGTCAAAAAGAAGACTTTATGAGCTGGGGAGTGATGGGCGATTGGGATAATCCCTACTTGACACTTCAAGGAGATTTTGAGATCCGACAGCTTCGTGTATTAAAAGAAATGGTCAAGAAAGGTATTTGAAGGAAGGATATAAAGACAGACCAGCATTTAACACGTATTGCAGGCTACATTTATAGACAACTAAAGCCGGTGTATTGGTCACCTTCTTCAAAATCAGCATTGGCAGAGGCAGAGCTAGAGTATAAGGATAACCACGTTTCTAAATCTATCCATGTACGATTTCCTATCGTTTCATCACCTGTTCTTGAGAAATGGAAAGACAAGCAGATGAATGCACTTATTTGGACCACAACGCCATGGACCATTCCTTCCAATAGAGCAGTCTGTGTTCATCCTGATTTGGATTACTGTATTGTTGAAGCAGCTGATAAGAAACAGTGCTGGATTGTTGGCAAGGATCGTTTAGAGGCATTGGAGAAGGAATTAGAGCAGAAACTGAGTGTACTTGATACGTTTAAAGGAAGTCAGTTGGTTGGCTCGACTTATCAACATCCATTGAGCTCAAAGCATTACCCCATACTTGCTGGAAATCATGTTACTGCAGAATCCGGGACGGCCCTTGTTCATACTGCACCTGGACATGGTATGGAGGATTATGAAGTATGTCTTGCAAACAACATCCAGCCATTCAGTTTAGTAAATGACGAAGGTAAATTTACAAAAGAGGCAGGACCTCACTTTGAAGGAAAGTTTGCATTCAAGGAAGGAAATGACACGGTGATCAACTTGCTTGAGAATCAATCTTTTCTTGTGAAAAAGGAAAATTACACGCACAAGTACCCATATGATTGGAGAACAAAGCAGCCTGTTATGTTGCGGTAAGAAGCCCTTTCTTTTTTCTATGAGTGACATAAATATTTACTTTTTATTATTAGTGCAACAGCTCAATGGTTTGCCAATGTAGAAAACTTGCAAGAAGCAGCTGTAAAGGAATTGGAAAAGGTGGAAATGATTCCCAAGAATTGTACGTATGCACGCTTATATATAATACAAACTAAACATATGATTTAGCCATTCGCCGTTTGCAACAGTTTACTTTGTCACGAAAAGAATGGTGTATCTCTCGTCAAAGATCATGGGGTGTACCCATTCCAGCCTTATATGACCAGGACGGTCAAGCACTATTAACCGAAAACTCGATAGAACACATCATTAGCGTGCTAAACGAAAAGGGAACAGATGCTTGGTGGAATGAAAAAGACGACAACATATTCGTTGCACCTGAATACAGAAATAATGGGAAAGTTTATAAGCGTGGATATGACACCATGGACGTTTGGTTTGACAGTGGATCATCCTGGACCATGCTTCAGAACATACCTGGAAGGTAAATACATATTATATATATATATATATATATAAAAGAGAGAACCAACACGTAACTTGATAGAGATCCAAATAAACCAGTAGCTGATGTTTATCTTGAAGGAAGCGACCAACACAGAGGATGGTTTCAATCATCCTTATTGACATCGAGTAATATAAATTTTGATAGACAAAAGAATACATGTACTAAGGCATACATATAGTCGCTTTAACTGGAAAGGCGCCATACAATACGCTGATTACACATGGATTTACACTAGACGAAAAAGGAGATAAAATGTCAAAGAGCTTAGGAAATACGATTGAACCTGCACTTATCACAAGAGGAGGAAAGGTATGGGACTTACTGTATTTAAGAGACGAATCAATTTATGCTTTAATAGGATAAGAAGAAAAATCCTGCTTATGGCAGTGATGTACTTCGACTTTGGGTAGCAAGTTGTGATTACACAAAGGATATGACGATTGGGCCATCCATTATAGGTACACTGAATATAATAGATTAAAGAGAGAGAGAATATAACATTTTTTATAATAGCCACAATATCTGATAACTTGAGAAAGATCCGTACGACAGCTAGATTCTTGTTAGGAAACTTGCATGATTTCGAATTGAAAAACTATGTAGATTATGATAAACTTGCCGAGGTAAGCTCATGTCTTGTTTTTATAAAACAGAGCTCATCAGCCATTTTCGGGGCTTTTAGATTGATCAATATATGCTATACGAATTGTATGAGTACAATAAGGCAGTAACAAAAGCATTTGATGAATACTCCTTCTATAAAGGTAATATCTATAAGTAAACCCTGAAACATAACTAAACCTTATAAATAATAGCTGTTCAACATGTTCAAAACTTTACAAACAATACGCTGTCATCTTTTTATTTTGATACAATCAAAGATAGATTATATAATGACCCCGCCGATTGTTTAAATAGACGCATGGCACAAACAGTCCTTTATGAGATCCTCAGATCGTACACGACATCGATTGCACCCTTTGTTTGTCATACAGCAGAAGAAATCTTTGATCACTACAAACACCTAAGTCCTGAGCCACAATCGACTATCTTCAAGACTGGCTGGCTCCGTTCTGTAAGCTCATCAGTTAGCTAATATAGGGTCTAATATATATATATATGTTTTATTAGGATGACAGATGGTATAATACCAATATAAATGAAAAGTGGTCGGTGCTCTTGAATCTCAAGTCAGAAATCAATCAAACATTAGAAAAAGTGCGACAAGAAAAGTAAGTGTGTATGTAATATAATGAAAATATACTAATCCTCCCCTCTTACAGGCATATCCGTACTTCTCAAGAGGCTGAAGTTATTCTTTGCTTAGACAGTAATACGAAACTGGCAAATATTATTCAGTCCTTACAACCAGCAGAATTATCTTCTTTATTCATGACGTCTCATGTTTACATTAATACTGATCCAAAAGGAGATAATCTATTAACAGAAAGAGAATCTGCAATTCAAGGTAAGAAAATGA
The DNA here is from genome assembly GCA_025529335.1 of Rhizopus sp. PT2906. Lineage (NCBI taxonomy): Eukaryota > Fungi > Mucoromycota > Mucoromycetes > Mucorales > Rhizopodaceae > Rhizopus > Rhizopus sp. PT2906. The sequence continues at coordinate 46,678 of JAMYHX010000325.1, forward strand.
AAGGATGTTTATTAATATCTAAATCCATTAACATATATCATTTCTTTTTTACTAGGCGATAAATGCAAAATCACCCTACAAAGATCTCAACATCATAAATGTCCTCGTTGTTGGAATTATCATTCAATAGAACAAGATCAATTATGCACACGCTGTGCTCATACACTTGAATAATAAAAAAATGATCACGAGCAGTTACACATTACCTCTTTTTTTTGTTTTCTTTTCAAAACAAATGGATCCTCTTGAATTCTTTGACTATTTGGCCAAAAATACGACTACAACAGCCGTATCGACGCCACTACAACACGAAAATGATTATGTAGAAGAATGGAATGAATTGCTTTTCCCCTTTAAACAAGAAAAGCAAAGTAAAAAGACACATAAAAGAAAAGAAGAGGACTCTTAACTTTCTATTATTAGATCTTCAGCAAATCATTGCTAGTCAACTTCAGGCGTTAAAAGAGCTTGATGACACACATGAAAAAGACAATATTGTACTCAATGACAGAATGTATCAAAGTTATGACACACTATCAGACGATATTCATAATCACCAAACACGTTTAATGACTGAAAAAGAGCAATATGAAAAAGAAAAGGTATGGATAACAAAAGTGCGTCGACAACAGGATGAGAAAGTCAAGCTAAATGTCGGAGGTCAGTTATTTGAGACGTCCTTATCGACATTAAGAAAGGATCCAAATTCAATATTAGCTTACATGTTTGGAGGTAAAACCTATATATGTGCCTGTCATTATCTGTAGCATTAATGTACGATTAGAGCCAAAGACAGTAAAACCGGATGCGGATAACTCTTACTTTATCGATCGGGATGGAACATACTTTAGACTTGTGTTGAACTATTTGCGAGATTTGAAGGTACACTTTGACAATACCCTTAAGTTAATACTAAATACGTTAAATATACTAGATTCCTACTGGTGTAGCAAATGATCCAAAGATGTAAGTAGTTAAGCATTGTATAAGTTAAGCTTGTTGTAACTCTTTTTTGTATGTGTGCACATAGAATGGATGAATTAATGCAGGAAGCCAGATTTTATAAAATTGCTGGTAACGTGTATACATTATCAATAGATTAAACCCAGAAATATAAACCTTTTCATTATTCAGATTTACTCAAGCTAAAATGGCAGCGTTTACCTATACTCACACAACAAGAACTACACGACTTATACCCACTTCCATCAAATCCATCTAGTTATCAGCCCGTCATATTCAACCTGTCGAAGCGCAATTTGGCCAACCTGGACTTCTCCGGTTACCATATTGACCCACGCTCTGATTTTTCACATAGCAACTTGGAAAACGCTCGGTTTGACTGTACCAGATTTGGTTTTGATTTTGATCATCGAGTTAACTACAGAGATGCGTACTTAGTCGGTGCTACTTTTCCAGAAAAAGGGACGGAATATCGCGGCTCAGGTATTGATTTTCTGTTGGATGGCGCTATAGTGAACGAACATGACTTGTTTACATAATAAAGTAACGATTCTTTTTGTTCTGTTGTAAACAGTAATATGTTTAAGAAAGCATGTTTCAAGCGGGAAAGACAGTAATGAGATCTTTGTCTCTAGGAAGTACTCACAGTACAGCATCCATTTTATATTTATATTATCAATCAAAAGATAGAAAGTTATCCACTAGCTTTAAGACATGGTGTAAAAGACATCTTGTCTCATTTTTGTTTCAGTCTGCATCTGCGACATTAAAAGCTCCTTCTGAAGCATCTAGCAAGGCTTTTGATAGGGTGTCCACCATAGTTTGATGCTTTAGAAGTATTTTGTTTGATTTATTCATGTCATGAAGGAAGTTTTTGTATTTACACTTATAAATACTTGTAGTATGAGATTAAGAAAGAACAACACAGAGAAAGACTGATTATAAAAGACGTTATTTTCCTATAGTGCAATATATTCGATTTTCATTGGTCATAATTAACTCACATAACTCTGTCTTTATGGCTCAATCTATAGTGTACAGATTCATTGGGCATCTTTCTTTGGTTACTACAACTATATCGTAAGTGTTGTTTACTTTTTTCTTTTTTGTGTATGAAAAATAGTGTCTTTACGGAAATTAAAAATAATGTAAAGTCGTTCGATTTTCATTCGTCGCCAGATGCTGTGTATATCTATCATTAATTCCCGCTTAAACGGCACAAACTGCTCTCTTTCACATTTCTTTACTTTACACATTATGCATCGAAAAAGCACTTCTTCAGATTACTTTAATGGATCACTTAATCCAAGTATCTATACAGAGCGTCACTCACTGCCACCACCGCCTCCTCCTAATACAACAGCAAAACCAACTCACACAAATACATTTGTTCACAAACTATACAA
>JAMYHX010000326.1:0-48892 GCA_025529335.1 Rhizopus sp. PT2906
GCAGAAAAGAAAAGCATAATGGAAGACACATGGAAGAAAAATAATGCCTATTAATTAGTGCTAATTACATAATTTGGCGAATCTCCAAATAAGGAAAGATCCCCTTGTTAGGTTTAAAAGACAAAAGGGTCTTTTTACCTTTGTTTGCGCGCGCGCACGAACAAGCCGTATGCGAGCTGCAATGCGGCACTTGAGATTGATCATGTTCATCGGAGGGCCACGTTTAGAGCCATTGGAAGGGGTGCGGACTTATTAATGGTTTGTGGAGAAATGAAGAAAAAGGAAATCAAAAGTCGCGGGATACAGAAAGTGACAAAGAAAGAGAGAGAAAGAAACATGAAACACGTATGCTTTTTATCTGTGCCAAGCGAATCGATTACTTGAAGCTCATGTGATAAATTGGAGCTACAATAGTTTATCCATATTCCCATTATACAGAAATTAAAAAAGAGCGTAATGGCTTTTTTTTCTCTTTCACTTTGAATTTTATCGACAACCTCTCGGGTGCATCTTCATAAATGGAGAGTAGCACTTGCAAATCCGTTTCTCTTTCTTTCTTTCTTTTCTAAAAATAATAACAGTAAAAATAAACCTTTACATCTTTTTTTGGTTGTTCACCATTCATCATTTCTAATCTCAGACAATTAAACAAAAACTCTTCTGTGGCATTTTTTCTTCCCCCCTTTTTCTTCAATATTCTCTTTCTCTTTCTTTTTCCCTCCAAAAAATAAACAATGTCTTTAGAAGACGTATCTGTTAGTTTGTCAAGACTCGCTCTCGCTAAAGCTATCAAGACACCTGATACTGATGAAATTGAAGCAGAACCTTGGTCAAAGAGTGTTATCTTTCATCAATCTCATATTACAGATGATATGAAGAACTCAATCATGAATCCACAATCTATCAAAAAGGGACGTAAGTATATGCCAAGGCAACCAAAGCCCTCGCCACAGTATCCACAGCAACTATATCTACAACAGCAACAACTACAGCAGCAACCGTATCCACAGCAACACCATGTTCCTGCTCCAATGAATCGTACAAGATCAAGCGATAGACCTCAAAGCTCAAGTAGCTCATCCATTTCATCAAATAACAAATCAAGTACGTCTCTTTTCTTTTTTTTTCTTCTGAATTCTTTCCTTGGATATTCATGTGACTTTAATTTTTCTAGGTGTTATTATGCATTCAGCTATAACTAAAAATAACCGCCGTTTTGTACCGAGCGATGATGAAGAAGAGGAAGAGGAAGAAGACGAAGAAGAAAGTGAGAGTGAAGGGGAAGAACAAGAGCCAAAGACGGTCATTAATAGACAGCTCCAGACACCTAAGCCAGATATGAAACCATTGTCTACTACATCTACTAGTACTGGAGCGCCCAAATTAGATATCAATATTCCTCCTCCTGAAATTGTCATAGGCAATAACAATAACAAAGAAAAGGAGAAAGTGCCTAAACGCACGATACAACCAAGTGATGATGAGGATTCCGAAGAAGAAGAAGAAGAAGAAGAAGAGGAGGAGGAGGAGGAGGAGGAGGAGGAAAAAGTCAAGAAAGTAGAACACAAAGGTAATACTCCTGTTTATCAGCACTGTATTTGGTAATAATAACATCATATAGAACGCGAACAGCATATGTATGAAAGACGTATGTCTACATTAAAGCAGTTAGAACGCGGCCCAAGTGTCCACAGAAGAGCCAGAAGTACAGGCGATGTCATTCAAGAAGTCCAACAACAACAACAACAACATCCAATCGAACAATGGCGCATGTCTGTCTTGGACGTAGATACTCCAGGGTCAACCGTGAGTAGCACGACACCTTCTGACGATTTGATTGAAGAGCCTGTCTTCCGTATATCCACACCCTCTAGTGCTAATTATCCCCGATCCGTGAGTGAAATGGACATGTATAATACCTATCTCCAGCAACAACAACAGATGGCCTATAATATGCAAATGCAACACATGATGCAGATGGCACAGGCACAACAGATGGCTCAAATGGCTCAATTTCAACAATATCAACAAGCCATGCAGCTCCAACAACAACAACAGCAACAACAACAAAAGCAAAAGAATCGCAAGAGTGTGTCCGCAATGGATCTCATGATGCAATTGGAAGAAGAAAAGGCAGCAACGCGTAAAAATAGAAAGAAGATGCCGGATCCATCCAAGGCTAACTTTGCTGATGGTTTTCTCAGCAAGTTACCAGAACAGGGTACACATAATATCAACTTTCAACAAATGCAACAACATCATCAACATCATCAGATGACAAGAGCAAGTAAAAGTGACTATAACGTCAACAAGCTTCGTCCTGTAGGACAAAATGCCATGGGACAAAGGCCCTCTAGTACACTTATGTATTATGATCCTCGGATGACCATGATGCGTAGTGAAAGTTCACCCATACCTACCATCAGCATGTCAACACCCATTCAACAACAGCAGCAACAACAATTCATGCCCATGATGCAACAACAAAATAGATCAAACCAGCATCTTCATCAACAACAAAAGAGAACAAGTACCTATAATCTTTACAAATAATACTCTCCCCTTTTCCTTTCTCATTTTTTACACATAATAAAAGAAAGAAAAAACAAACTTTTATATAAGCTGTGCTGCAGAAAGTATAGCACATTTAACTCTTGTTAGCTCTTGCTCCATGTATTCAGCATCCCCTGGCTTGCTCTTTCGTTTCTTGCCTGTGACAAGAAGTTGTGGATAACAACAGATTGATTCTTCTGCCAGATACTCTTCTATAGATGATCTCGAACGGTGGAATTCTTCGTCTGACAGTTTATCCCGTTTGGTCAATATCACCTGAAAGGATACCGCTTGTATATCCAACTGTTTTATCAGCATTTTATCCGTCTCCTTTATTCCTGCAACAGGATCGATCAGTAAAAAGAGTCTCTTGAGTCTAACGTAAATTAGAGAAAACTATTCATGCTTGTCCTGCTTTCCTTACTGTCGACGGGTATTTAGATAGTCTAGGATGAGATCTCCCCACTCTGCCTTGGATCGATATCCATAACCCGGCATGTCTACCAGTGTCAATTGGTTACCGAGGTTAAAGAAATTCAGTAGCCGAGTATGTCCCTAACGAACCGATAAATAAACATAACCTGTTTCTTTCTATTGCCTTACAGGTTTACTAGACGTTTTAACGAGTTTTGAATTATTTGTCAAAGTGTTGATCAAGGTTGATTTCTATAATTAATCTTAATCTATCTTGTTCTTTGCTTCGCATGTCAAGTCATTACCCCAACATTACTTCTTCCCACAAATGCCACTTCAGGTCGACCTTGTAGATCCGGTGCTTGATCCATTTGAGATATGCTTTTTATAAAACTAACTTGCTTTGAAAACAGTTTTTTGGCTGTTGTCATTTGCATTGTTGTCCATGGCGGCTGCTCAAGAAATTTCTTTGGGAACAATAGAACAAGAGTTTTCCTCATTGCAAAAATAAAAAAGAAAGAAAAAGGAGAGATTTAATTTTTTTGTTTATTTTTCTCTATAAATTACTTTCTTAATGGTTGACCTGAAGTGGCATTGGCTACAGTAGATAAGAACAAGGCCTTTTGTTGAAGATCGAGTGTGGCATTGCTTCCGACAAGAGTGCTCATGACATCACCTCTGATGATTTTGGGCCATTGGATATCTGAACCAACTGAAAGGTAAGGTTGGTATTCATTTTCATCGACAGCTACCACTTGTTCTTGTTCTTGTCCTTGTGGTTGCTGTTGTTCTGATGTCGACACATCTTCAATTGAAAGAGCTGTCCAATCGATATCTTTGTCAATAAATGATGTAGCACGGCGGGTACGAACGGCTTCATGTTTGACACCAGAACGCATAGGTTTCCTGTCTTTTATCTTTCTTAAAGGTCTCTTGTCTTTCATCTCTTTTTTAATAATTGGCTTATTGCCGGGTTCTTCTTCTGCATCAGCAAATTGTCCTTCAACAGGCGCTCTCTGGTTTCTTCTTCTATTGTCATTTCTATTTCTATTACCCATCATTCCGTTCTTGTTCTTGTTGTTGTTGTTGTTGTTGTTGTTGTTGTTCTTTTTGGGTGTCAAAAAGTCAGCAAAGGGATCACTGTTATCTAATATTTGACCACGGCCTGCTCCTGCAAGGCGCTCGGCAAGACTAGGTGTGCTATAGCACTGAGCAGAGAATTTCCATAAAGGAAGTTTGACAGTCTTGGCGGTCGTTGCTCTCAACATGATAAATAGTTAAAAAAAAAAGAAAGAGGCCCTGGGAGGAAAAAAAGATGTTAAAAGTCACAACAAAACTAAATGGTCACAGTGTCCAAAAAAAGAAAATTATGATTTGCCTTTATTCGCTATGGTGGGTTTTAATGTGGACATGACCATCATGATTGATTCCTATATGAATATTTTAGTTTATGTTGTGAGATATATGATTATGATATTATATACCTCTAGACGCACAGAGCGTGTGCCGCTTGTTGCAGATTGTATAAACAGGTCAAATAATTCATGCGCATTCTCGCCTCCCTCTTTTAGATCCTCATCTGCCTCAATAGCTTCTTCTAATCCGCCATTAGGTGTACCAAAGGCAATCAGTATATGCCTAATAGACAAGTGAATTAATGTCTTTTGATAATCCTTTCCAATCCAACTTACTCAAAGGGCTTGAATTTATTCTTAACTGTAGACGAATGAAAGAGATTGTCTCCTCTTTGATCACTCACACCTATCGACAGATCGTACTTACAGGGCGCTTCAGCCATCACTTTAGAAAATGATGATGCCACACGGATCTGATATCCCCAATAGATTCCATCCTTCTCTCTCGGCGTCTTTGGACTCACCACCTTGGCCTGGATCGGCTTTTGTCCCTTTTTGGTGTCTGCTGCTGCCACAACTTGACTCAGTTCAACTGTGACGCGAACATTAGGCTGAATAGGTCGATCGATACGAGCTCGTCTGAAAAGGCCAACATCTACCAGTGTGGATTCATCATCTGCCTTGTCTAGCGTCACACCCTCTCGATAGAGCGTCATGTCTTCCCGAGATGGGTGATGTGGGACGTCTAAGGGTGGCAGTAAACCCACAAACTTCAAATCGGAACTAATGGGTACAAGTGCCTTTCGCAAATAAGGAGGTGTTTCCATATATTGTAGTATTCTCGCCAAGAATAAATTCGGATTTACTTTGGCTGAAGGGTGTACGACTTTATCTTGATAAATCACAACTTCATCCACACAGAATAATGCAAAGGTTCTCGCAAGCTATAAAGGTTAATGATAACACTCTCACTTTTTATCCTTCTTACTTGTCCAGCCAGAATTGTCTTGAGTTCTAGGGTTGGAGCGAGGTCAATGATGCTGCCAGGAATAGCCACTGTCACTGTATACTTTCTGGGCTTTTCTGATACGGTCATCTTTTTGATGTCTTGCTTCTTGACAGGCCTCTCTTTACCATAATCGGGACCAGAAAGCTCTTTGTTGTCAAATGTACGTCTCTTTCTCTACAAATAGATTTAGTTACAATATTCTCATAAGCAGAGAAAAAGAGAAGAAAAGAGAAGGTCTTTACTGATTCAGGCATTAGTAAGAAAGAAGGAACAAAAAAAGAAAAAAAAATTTTGAAGGATATAGATTTTGATTCCCAGTTTACATAAGCTGTAGACAAGTAGTTTGTGTGACGCATCTCGTAATTTTTTTATAGCTCTGTTCTTTTTCTTTTTCTTTTCCCCTTTTTTGTTTATTTCGTTCTTGAAAATGGTAAGCAACAAAAGTTAATAGAAATATAAAAAGAGAGAAAAGAGAAAAAAGGAAGCAAAAAAGAAAGAAGAACGTTCAATAACAATCCATCAGGCCGATCAACTTACAGAAGAACAAATCGCAGAGTTTCGTGAAGCTTTCAAATTATTCGACAAAGACGGTGACGGAGCTATCACAACAAAGGAACTTGGTGTAGTTATGCGCTCTTTAAATTTGAATCCTACAGAAGCCGAGCTTCAGGACATGGTATTATATTAGAAAAAGCATCTAGTGAATACAAAGACTGATGAGATGATAGATCAATGAAATCGATAGTGATGGAAATGGTCACATTGATTTCAGTGAGTTTTTAGCCATGTTGGCAAGGTAACATAAACTATAAAAGAGGGGTGTTTTCTTTGCTAAAGGCAGGTATAGAAAAATGAAAGATACAGATTCTCAGGAAGAGATTCAGGAGGCCTTCAAAGTGTTTGATAAAGATGGTAATGGTTATATTTCTGCAGCAGAACTACGCCATGTGATGACATCTTTGGGTGAAAAGTTGACTGAAGAAGAAGTGGATGAAATGATTCGTGAGGCTGATGTTGATGGTGATGGACAAATTAATTATGAAGAATTTGTCAAGATGATGGTATGTAGACGCTTAAAGGAAAAAAGGAAAAAAAAACTAACCATGAATGCATACAGATGTCTAAATAAAATAAAAGCTCTTTTTTTTTATATTGAATGCATAATAAGCTCTGTTTGTGTTTGTGTGCCATAAATTTTTACATAGCCGGGGCGCAGTCTAAAGCGTCACAATTTAGCTTTTTTTTTTCTTTCTTTCTCTCTTTGATTAACAATGGCTGAACTAACAGAAGAAGATAGACGAAGATTGATTGCTTCCATTCCTGAAGCTGCTATAATTGATAGCTCAAAAGAAAATATCAAGCCTCGTCGACAAGGACGACACGCTGCAGCACTTGTTATAGAAGAGGCAGAACGAGACGAAGTGATGGAATTAAAACATGTTGAATTCAAAAACAGACTAGACAACATGGATGACTTGGATGATCCTTTAAATGTCTATGTTGAATACTACACATGGACTACTGAAATGTATCCTTATAACGACACGCGACTACTTAACTTGCTTAAAGACGCGACACCACAATTTGTAGATGATGTCAGATACAAAAACGATCCTCGATATCTGAAATTATGGATAGAATATGCCAACCTCGTAAAAGAGCCACGTGATATATATGTCTATCTTGTAAAGAAGGATATTGGACAATCACTAGCCTTGTTCTATGAAGAATATGCTAATTATCTTGAGGGAATTCAAAAGTAAAAGTAACACATACATAATGGCCCAGGGTTTTCCTATCCTTATAACTCATTCTTTTTCTCATAGATATGATGAAGCGGAAGAGGTTTATAAACGTGGTATACAACAATCAGCGGCACCTTTGAGACGATTAGAAAAGAACTATGACATATTTAAACAAAGAATGGAAGCTAGACGGGAGCAAGGAATATTAAGGCGACACAGACAGGAAGCAAGATTACAAATGGAAGCATTAAGAGCAACAGGACAACGTACAATGCTTGGAGAAAAGTTCGATAGTCGATCAAGAGTGTCTATGCCTTCAAACATCTTTTCAAATATTCGACCACAGCAACAAGCAAGTAGCTCGTTTGGTAATCAAAGCATTCAACAACAACAACAACAACAACCTTCAAGTTCGTTTCAAGTATATACCGATAATAGTAGTAATAATAATAGTAGTAGTCAACCCATAGCATCATCGTCATCATCATCACATCGTCATTCAGCCCATATACCACTCTTTAGTCGCTCTCAACGCATTGAGAATGAGCTAGTCAAGGAAAAATTTGCAGGTGCTACCTTGCTACAGTCTAGCCCGGTTCAACCTGTTGTCCCAATACCAAAGTTTGAGGTTTACCAAGATGACGATGCGGAAGAGAGGACTTCAGAAAGACAAAACAGGGCAGAACATAGACCTCTTTTGCACGCTTCGGATGGATCAGAATCAGTCTTGTCGCGTATACGTCGACACCCCACATCCCCGGAAATCGCTCATAAATCAATCAAGAAATCCAGACTGGAGGATACAGTGGATGAAAGATTGATCAAGCGGTTTCATCAAAACAAGGACAATTATATCCAGACAAAAGATTCAAAAGATAGAAAGGAGTATATCAGTGTCCTTAAAAGGTTTAACAGTGGATTTAGCTTTGAAGAGTATCGAGATATCAAGGGAGGAAAGCTTTCAAAAAAAGGTATAGTATAAAAAAATATGGGTGAACAAGGGCTTATTTTTTTTTTTTAGCACCTGCACTCAAATTTGAACCACTTGTAAAGGAAGAATATACGACAGAGACGTTGGCTGCCATCAAGTCTGTTGATGCTATTATTTATAAAAGCAAGACAGAAGACGAAGAAGAGGTAGAGCAGGACTTGACATGGACAAATGATATTCAAAAGTTTGCACCTGTTCAAAGATCTTTTGCAAGAGAAAATTGAAATAAATGCAATGCATCTGATAAAGTCACAAATATGCTCTTTTTTCTTTTCTTTTTTATTTAATTACGTGCTATAATGGAAGATATGTATCAATATGCTGCTGCTGCTACTACAGACACAGCAGGTTCTAATAGCAATAATGAAGAAAATGACGTGATTTTAAAAGCATTTCATAACATGGGATGGGGTAAAAAATGGTCTAGTCTGGTGGATACTGTTAAGAAACAGGTATTCTTGTTGGCTTTTTTGAACCAGTTTATATAAATTCGTTCTAGAGTGAAGCATTTGTTGAAGGTACCAAAAGAGACTTGCAAGAATTTGCCCAAGTGCTTACTGAAGATGGTGAAGAAGAAGAGCAAGAAGATAACAGTTTGGAACTTATTCGAGAAAGTCTGGCGAGTATCAACACGGTTAATTTCACCAGTCTGAAGGACGGTCTGATGAAGGCATTGGAGCAACGGTTACCGAATCAGGTTCAATCAGTACATTTACCAGAGAATATGGATCTAAAGCAACTTAAAGAAGGACTTGCCAGAGGTACACGGTCCGCTGAACATTATCTTCAGACATTTGGAACCGAGGTTATTTCCGCTTTGAAGAATACGGTTACTGTGATAGGACCTGAAGAACAACAGCAACAGCAACAACAACAACAACAACAACAACAACAAGCCAATCGTCGTATATAGTAATATTTATATAATAGATATAGACAGACAGACAGAGAACTTATATTATTATAGTGCAACTCGTAAAGAAACGTTAATAGCCAAGATGCAGGCCAATCCAGATACCTACTTAAAGGATCCAGAGAGCGAAGAGGAGACTAAAGTATTAAAAACGTTTAATGATACATTCAAGATTGATGAGTACACTGAAGAGATTGCACAATTATTGAATGATAATCCTGAGTTAAGGGACATGATGAACACATTAGGTATACCTCTTCTCTTTTCAAACACACATATTTATCTTTGTATAGTTCCTATGCAGGTCAGCTATCCACTCTTTTGGCAACGTTACTTTTATCAAGCATGGAAGATTGATCAAGATGAACAAAAGCGTCAGTTAATTGTTCAAAGTGTGAAAGAAGAGGACGAGAATGATTTCAAATGGGATTCAGATGATGAAGAGATGACAATCAAGGATAGCGTCAAGAGAAGCTCAGAAGATACAGATTTCAGTCAAATATCCAACCCTTCGTCCACACCACAACTGCAGTCAACAGAAGATGAATGGGTCAAGACTGAGACACAAAAGAAGGAAACCATCCAATCAAAGGATGATAACGACAACAACGATGATGATGACAGTGATTGGGAATAAGCATTGCTATCCTTATTGTTATTCGTGCATATCAAGACAACACTACGCAGCGGCGTTTTAAATAAATTTATCCAGTTACAAACAAAAAGACTTGAAAACATCCTACTGTCATAGGTTTATTTTATTTTGTCAGGGCTTTTTTTTCTCGTTTTTTCTTTTTTCTTTCTATTTTTAATTTTTATAAACGAATGTCAAGTGCTGTTGTTGTCAGTGAGAAGCATGTCAGGTTTTGCTTTGAAGCCTTGATGGCTCATTTGAAAGAAAAGCCCTATCCAAAACCCGATTTTCCAGATGACGCATAGTAAGGATCATTTACTTTAATGGTTTATCATTCTTATATATATATATATATATATTTTAGCCCATTATTTGTCACTTGGCATATTCAATCCCACGGAGAACAGAGACTAAGAGGTTGCATTGGTAACTTTAATGCTCAAAAGTTGCACAATGGACTTTTAAAATATGCATTGATAAGGTAAGCCAACGACAAATATACACAGCATAGAATAAACTGACATTCTCCTAGTGCCTTAAAGGACTCTAGATTCCCTCCCATTAGATTAGCAGAAATACCTAGACTCTCCTGTGCTGTCTCTTTACTGGTTAATTTCGAAAAGGCTGAGGATTATCTTGATTGGGAGATTGGTGTTCATGGTATCTGGATAGAATTTACTCAAGTCAATGGAGAAAAGGATACAGCCACTTATCTACCTGAAGTCATGGTCGAACAAAAATGGACAAAGGAAGAAGCTATTCATTCTCTATTGAGAAAAGGTGGATACTATGGAAAGATTACCCAAGAGTACTGTCAGACAAGTATTGTCCTGACTCGATATCAGTCTCAAAAGAAAGAGATATCATATAAAGAATTATTTGATTAAAACTCCTATTTTTATTTTTCTCTTTCTCTCTTTATTTATTCTGTACACGATTATATAAAATGGAGGAAGAATACGAAAGTGTCTTGTTGATCATTCGTGAATGTTTTGGTAACAAGTAGAAAAATATTTTAACCAGAAAAAAAAAAGAAATAGAAAATGTTAAATGAGTCACATGGTTAGTTTACAAGATTCCTCCAAGAACAGCAGCAAGAGGATATAGGTAATAAGAAAACAAGAAAAAAAAAGGGGAGGGAGGAAAGATACTGATATCCAATTTAGAGCTGCCGAATGGGGAGATTTGGCCACGTCATTTTTATGGAAGGGTCGATTGAGAATTGTGAGTAAAGGTAGAAAGTGTGAGATTAGGTTAGAAGACAGCAGTAATGGTAATGACTTATAAACGAGAGAAAAAGGGGACAGCTATCTTAATTATTTATTAAAGGTGAACTATTTGCCATGTGCCCCTATGAGATACATTCAAATTCTGTTGAAGCTGTATTAGACTCTAGTCGTTACTTTGTTCTCAAGATTGAAAATGAAGGTTTTTATTAAAATAGGAAAGGACAAAAAAGGGGAGTAAAGGCTTATATATATATAAATAGGTCGACATGCCTTTATCGGCATGGGTTTCCAAGAAAGATCAGATGCCTTTGATTTCAACGTGACGTTACAAGATTTTGTAAAGTAAGTGTTATGATGTCTTTTTTCTGAAATCAATATTTATTCTATTTTCTATTAGGCAATTAAGGGCTGAAAAAGAAGCGGCTGAACGAACAGTGGATACAACACCCAAAAAGGATTATGGACTAAAGGAAGGTCAGACGATCAATATTACCATTGGTAATCTAGGCGTCAAAAGATCAAAGCCTCGTCCTGCCACAAATAACAGTGATGGCATTGTTCCTTTATTGCCTCCTCCTCCTTCTGCTTCTCAAGTAAAGCAACAACAACAGCAACAGAGGTCCTTTTTTTAACAATAATGAATACAAATATCTTGTGTAAATTTTTAGTTCAACAATCTCGTGCCATTGAGTAACATTCTATCTTTTCTGCAAAGTCGTTATTGACAAAATGATCCATTTCGGGAAAGACAGAGGGGGAAAAAAATATGCGCGGACGGGTGCGTGTCGATCACCTCTCTTATTTTCGATTTCATGGGAAACAGGATCACTTTTTATAAAGGACCAATGATAGCAAATAGTTTTGATGCAGCTATTCCTCTTTAAGAAATAGATCACTTCTTTCTATGTCCGTTTCTTCAGCTTGTTTTTTTTTTCTTTGCTGTAGAAAAAAAGAGAGACAATGCAGTAACTGAGATCAACCTTAAACTAGTGTTTTTACGCATAAATATGAAAACAGAGAGGGAGAGAGAGAAAGGGACAAAGATTAAATTGTTCCCTTTTGTATAGAATAGTTCTTATATCTGTAACGTAACCAATGATTCTAACTGTGTTGCAAATCTGATAGGGTAATTAAGAGATTGACACACCGCCCTGAGAATAAAAAGAACAACAAAAAAAATAGATTGTTTACTATTATTACACATTATTTTTATAAAAATAGAATCAAGGATATATAAAGTAGTAAGCGTGAGGTAGTGTGATTGTGCGTGATATATGTGCGAGATCGCGTGAGGTTGTTGATATATTTTCAAAATAGCAAAAAAAAGTTTTCAAATTATTATTATAGTAAATTTAGAGTACAACAGCTGCAGCCAAGGCGGAGATAGCAACAAAAGCGACCGACACAGCAGGACGAGTAGCACTTGAGGTACTTTGAGCAGAGGCATCCTTGTTGGTAGTAGACGAGTTGTTGCTAGAAATAGGCTTACTGCTTGAAGTACTGTTGTTGTTATTGCCAGTGGCTGGGCCGGTGGTAGAAGAGTTGGTAGGAGGACCAACGGGTGTTGTTGTGATGGAGATATTGAATTCCTTGGCCATGGCTTGAGATCGAGCGGCGATCCATTCAATTAAACCCCAGGCAGCACCACCTCCATTAGCATTGGGAGCAGAGACGCCTTGCCATAAGTTTTGAGTTACTTGATCAAATGTCCAGCCAAAGTTGATACCGGGAGATTGTTGGACGATCGAACGATCCCATTGAAGATCGGGTAAGAGGAACTCGTGAAGAGCCAAGACACGGTTGGTCAAGGTGACATTGTTGAACAAGACACTGACGGTATCCTTCAAGTATTTCTCAAAGAGAGCTTGCTTATCAGGGTTCTTCAAGAGGCCGTTGATCATAACAGCGGCAGGGTAACGGTTGGGGAATTCTTTGTATGAAACAGAGATGAAGTTGTTGCCTTCAGGGACAGCCAAATTGACACCAAAGGTGCCATCAAAGTCTTGGTCGATAAAGTACCACTTGTTGTTATCGGTAGGATCACGGTAAGCACCGTCGTTGGTTTGACCCATCCAGTAACCATCCCAGTGACCGGCCAAGTATTCCATGACCATAAAGCGAAGGAAGTGGTCGACATCAAACATCTTTTCAAAATTGGCAATGGCATTGTTGTCTGAATAGTTGGTTTCGTTCCAGGCCTTGCAGAGAGGGTCGAGTGCTTCGTAGCCTTCACCGTTAGGGTTGTTCTTGTTGGCAACCCAAGAAGAATAACCATCGAGGTTGCCAGGATGGTATTGGAAGTCAGCACCAGAGGCACCATCAAACAAAGGTCCGAGCGTGGCTGAAGGCTTACCAGCGTAGAACATGGCATTGATGAAGGAAAAGTCGGTGATATCATCCAACATGTTGAAAGTACCAAAGCCCTGTCCGTTGATGAATAAACGAACCATAGTTGCTTCGTTGGCATAGGTACCCATGGCATGCAAGACATCAGCATAAAGACGTTCACGGAGTTGAGTAGGATCTTCTTCCATATGACGAAGCTTGAAGAAGTTACGGTTGCCCATAGAGTCAGATCCAGACAATCGCCAGTTCCATGATTGTTTAGCATTGTTGTGCTTCTTGCCAGCACCGTGAATACCAAATGATACGTTTTGGAAAGTGTAGACGTAGTTGGAGCCAATGAAGGTCAAGGTGCCCGATACTCTGTCAGCAGGAACATTCTTGACCAAATTGGTTACTTGAGCATCATCACCTTGGAAGAATACGGTGGGAATATAATTGTCGTCGAAAATTTCGGGCTTTGGTCCTTTACGAGTCCATTGAGGCTAGCAAAAAGAGAAAATCAGCTGAGGAAAAAAAAAAAAAAAGCTAAATTTAGCTTACATTGTTTTCAATTGGCCAAGGTAATTGAGGAAGATTTGCGTAAGTGACAGGGCGATTGATAAAATCATTATATGTTGAGTTGGTAATTCCCTTCAATGAACGATCAAAACCTTCTTCTGTTCCACCAACGACGTACTATAATATATAACAATGTGTCAATCTAACGTCATTCTTTATCATGCTATGTGTGTGTGTGCATGTGTGTACCTTGTAAGTAGTAGCTGACCCTGTTTCAGCAGTACCAGTGAAATAAGGTACGCTTGGATTAGATGCTTTCAAGGCAACTTGTTGACCATTGACAGATACTTTTACATCAGTTGCGTTGGGAGCAATGACATTAAATTGAATGTTGGCAGCATGCACTGCTACTAATAATGCACTGGATATAATAGCAAGTGATAATTTCATAACAAAAAAAAGAGAGAGAAAGGAAGGAAAAAGAAAAAAGGGATGGAAAGAAAAGAAAGAGTAAAGCAGATTGACCTGTTTAAATAAACACGTTCATTGTGCGGAGAACAAGCCGTTTACTAATAATAGGAGTAGGGTTACATAAAAAGGAGATTGGGGGAGCTAAACAATGTGTTACCATATCAACCTTGAAGGAGAGACAGTGGGGGGAGTGAAATGAGAGAGGAAAGGACGTTTGTGTGTGTGTGTGATCGGGAAAAACTTGTACAGTTTGCTGTACCAATGATTTTCCTAATTTGCTTAAACAATAAACTTTTTTTTTCTGGTACACTAGTCGGAATTTGAATTGAAAAATTTACTCTTCTTTTCAACCATGGACCGTAAATCACGTTCATCTCGTTTACATGAAGACATGAATGAAGAGGTTAACTTGTGGAAACAGATATGCTACTCTTTAGCAAAATTAGAAGGACTTCAAAAGGATGAAGAAGTTGTTATAAATACTATAAATAAATTCCATTATTCGCTTGAAAAAGGTATCACTTTATCAAGATATTTTGCCACTTGTTTTTAATTGTTATATAAAAGGAATTTCCAGTGTAGTTCATCAAAAGTTAAAAGAAAGTTATAAGCGAGGCATTGAACTGTCCAATCATGAATCAAAGTAAGTTGCAGATTGAATATTAACACAAGCAAGCTTTTAACACTTTACAAGATTAGTCCGGGATATTCTTGAAAAGTTAACAGTCTTAATTGCATTAAAAGACACAAGTGAACAAGGTTTATTATCACTACACTTCTTGACTTTCCCTCATTACACAAAAGTAACAATTTAATCTCATTTCTCTTTTCTTAATCAGATCAAAAAAGAAAAAAGCGAAAGACAGAAGGTGCAGATTCCAGGTAATACACTTCGATATGGATTGCCTTTTATATCAACTTATCTTTTTATTTATAGATTTAATGGAAATGCACATGCTATTTTCACAAAAGGAACAACTGTAAAACAATCCTTAATTATTAGTTTATTATGGTTACTATAACAACAATTTACTTCTCTAGGTTGCTGCTAAACAACCAGACAAGAATGATGAATGGATCCTGGCTGTAGTCATACAATATTATCCTGACAGAAATAAGTATCAAGTGGAAGATGTCGATCAAGATGAATACGGTGGCAAACAGTAAACTATATTTATATTTATAGTTCTTGTAGTAAAAATAGGTTATTAATTATATCAATTTAGACACTATATGCTCTCTCCCAAGTATGTAATTCCTGTTCCTACGCCAAAAGAGGCTGAAATGGCACCTGAAATACCTGCCCATCAAGAAGTCTTGGCTTTGTATCCTAGTACAACTTGCTTTTACCGAGCCGTAGTAATCTCACCTCCGAGCAAAGTAAGAATATTTGTGATTATAAGAGGACAAACGTATAACAATCATTATAATAGAATAAGGATATAAAGAACTATAAGGTACAGTTTGAAGACGATAACGATGAAGTAAAGCAAGTTGCACCCGAGCATGTTCTTGAAATGCCAAAGACATTATAAAAGGACACAAACACATAAATACACATATACATATACACACGCTGGTCGGTTGATTTTTCCCTCTTTTATTGCGCTTCTATATAAACGTAAAAATACATATCACACATTTTATTATAATGAAAACCATCATATTAAAATCGTACAAATCGTAAAAAGCAGATATAAAATGTCGGCGTTCCCTTATTACATGTTTCCTCTTTCTCTACAACAGTTTTGTCAAATTTATTATTAGTATGAAAAAAGTTCATTGTTTTTCTTCAAACATTATCATAATGCCATTGTAAAGTTGATTTAATTATTTAAATAATGAGTGGATCAAGTATTGTTCATTGTTCTTTATGTAACGAAGCAGGTTACTTGCGCTTTTGTAGGCTAAGCCCAGTTAATCAAAACAATCAACAGACGTTTTACCAGCTAAAATAAGACTATCCTAGCTTGATTGATCATACCGGTAACAACAACAGCAGAGGTGAACTAGATGCATTCCAGATCCACAGCGTCCTTCTTCACCGCCAAGGGCCTATGCTTCCAGCTGAGGGCAATACACTTTAGTATGCTCAGAAAGGAATGAAGTTCTAGACTAGGAGATTATTAGAAACCTTTCAGTTTTGAATATCTCATTGCAATCTCTTTGCAAATATTTACTGTCATATGTATGAGGCATTGAGCAGCTATGAGAGTTCTAACACCAACAGTGAGGATAGATCTAATAGCGATGACTCTGCTGGAAGCGGCTCACACTACATCATCGTTAGTCTATCCATAAGAATAAGACTAGCTGAAGGAGGCAATGGATGTACTTACAACTTGCCAACTATGGAAGAACTTGTCGCAGTTACTCCTATTGAGTATAGTGAAAGAAGCTTCCTTGACATTGTTCTTACATTGACCCAGACACATGTTGCATATATGCCAACTCACTACATGCTTCTTTTTCCTCATAGGACACATGGCTGTCATTAAAGTTTGTATTTCTCCTTTTCCTTCTTGCCCTTACTTCTTCGACCACTGTTCTTGAATATTATGGTGATGATCCATGGCAATCTTGTGTCATTTTAGCATTCTTATCCATCACTTTTATAAAGAAAAATACACTGAGGACCACAACAAGATATGCAATGTGTCTAAATTAGAGTGATTTTTCGTTCAAGAAGCATGTTACTATTAAAAACAAGTTGTCGATCATTAATTTAACATGACAAGGCTAACTGCAACTACTTTCCTTTTTTTACTTGAACCTGAAGAATTTGAGTGCATTAGCGAATTGCCTGTTTTAAACATTGCAAGGTTGACCTCATTCTTACTAGCTGTCTCTATACATCTGCAAGACTATCAAAGAATCCATAACTATTACTGTCAAGATAACTGGTACGTCGTCATCTTATATGAAGCGTATTTTAACAAATCTTTGTATGAAATAGGCCTCAAAAGCTAAAGTTCAAGGCATACATCAACAAGAAAAAAGGGGCTCAAGAAACTGTTAAAAGACTATTTGACAACAGCAAGAAATATAACACATCAAGCACAGTTGGCGCTAAAAACCAAAACAGTCCAACAGGGTGACCGAATTTGTTTATGTCCACGAGCAATGAACAAGTCAGATCTGTAACAAGTACAAATCCAATCAATTGAATAATATCTCCATTCCTATATCAAAGCGAAGAGTACACTCGGTCCTCAAGTGCAAATCTTGTGGCACGGTGTAAAATCGTGATGTGAACAGTGCATTAAATATATATGACATGGCAATGAAAGCCCTGCTCCCCCTTCAGAAGGCCTGCAAAAGACTAACGGTGCTTCTAGATTTAATGAGATCTTCATAATGGCAGTGACTTCTTTAATGTCTCGGTAAGTATAAAACAAATAATACATTGTTTTTTATTCATTAGTCTTCTAGTTAATAACGAATAAATAACTAAGCCCATACTTTTAATAAACTATCCCAGCTGCCTGTGCAGAGAGACATACCATCGGGCGCAATATCTAAACAAGACACCCGATTGTTGTGTGCATCAAGTGCACTCACTCGTTCACCTTTTAGAATATCCCACGCATAGCAATGGTAATCATCATAGCCTCCAAAGAGCACTCTACCTGAAATGGAGAAAGCGACAGATGTCACCCCGCTAAACACTTGCTCATGCGTAAATATGTTTAGCTCTCTATCCGCTCGAAGATCAAATAGACGACAACTAGCATCGTCAGATCCTGTGCCTATGGCACTACCACTAGGAAAGAACTGGACCGCATTGATATCAGACTCATGCCCGCTAAAGGATTGAACGCACTTTTGGGTTCGTAGATCCCATATTTTTGCAGTAGCATCACAGGCGCCTGAGACAAAAATGGTTGGATTGTCGGGTGATATGGCAAGGCTGCCAACATATTCATTATTATTATTCTGTGCATTCTTTTTTGCATCTTTTTTTTTACCTCATGACATCACCTGTGTGATCACTGAATTCGTGTAGCTTGCTGCCAAGATCAATATCCCATAATATACAGCTAGTATCTCCGCTTGATGTCAATATTTGATGATCGCTCAAAAATCGACAACAGCTCAGGTATCCTGTATGTCCTGATAATTCCCTGATAGGTTTTGTTGGTGATTCCAAATTGTGAATGGAGCACGTATTGTCTAATCCTCCCGAAGCAACGAGTTTCCCACTGGGTGAGTAAGCACACGTCATGACCCATGAGGATTTTAGAGGAACAGAGCAGAGTTTGTGCGTAGAGTATGCATTCCATATCAGCAATTTGCCATCCTGTGAAGCAGATACAACGTTCTGCTTGTTTGATCCCCATTGTAAGGCATAGACTTTGGCCAAATGACCCTTTAATATCCGCCGTGCTTTCATTGCCAAGGGTGGCAAACTTTGTACTTTTTGTGCAACCTGGATCACTTTGTAAAGAATGCAGTCAGTGTATACAGTAAAACAAAAAATAGTCTTTACATGTCGTATCGGACAGGTGGTCTCTCTTTTGTCGAATTCGATCTTTGAGCAATTCTGCGTCTTTTCTGGCAGTTACTATTCTTTCTGCAATCTCATTGTCCGTAATGGAGTCCATTGAATTAGGTAAAGTTGTAAAAGTATAAAGAAGTTAACAATGAAAAAGAAGAGCGGAGAAAAATGAATTTCATATTTTTCAACAGTTTAGTTTGGTTTGTTAGTTTTTCTTTCTTTCTCTCTTGAGTAAAAATAGCTTCTATTACCACATTATGCAGCAAAATGACTTGCCATAAATTATTCTCAGCGGCGGAAGTAGCGGGCTTGAGGTAGCAGAGTGTGCCTTTTTTATTGCTATTACAAACAAAACGAATCAATTGAATTCTTTGATTCATTGGCTGTCTAGAGCAACCAGCGGTCCATTTCCTCATTTTAACCTGATTGGCGGATCAGATTGAACAAAAACCCCGCATCCACCGACTGTACGGTTGGGCTGTGGAGTGGATGTAATGGCAAAGACAGATAACTGGAAATAAGCTTGGCTTTTTTTTTTTTTTTTCTCTATATCACTTGTTTCTGTATCTTTTTTTTTCAGCTCACAATGGATACTGATGAGCAGGTTGGCTATCTAACCGCTTTCTGTTACTATGTTTTATTTTGCTTATTATCATATAGTATAGGTTAATCAAGAACGATCTTCGAAATGCCACAGTGAAAGAGTTGACAGATTGCATGCGATCTATAAATGCTACTACACATGGACAAGCTAAACTAATTTTGAGCGGAAGAAAAGACGAAGTAGTGGCTAGATTAGCACATTACATTGTTAATTTGATAGCAGGCAATAAAAAGAACGCATTGGCCACTGTTGTAGATATTGTCAATGCCAACGCCTCTAGAAAGTAAGCAAGGAAAAAAGAGCTTTTCGATATGCTTACTAATTGACATTTGTACAGAGTATCATGGAGTTTTATCAATGACACAATCATGTTGAATCATCATAGATTAGAGCATCGACCCATTTATCGTCCTACATCCATTTCAGCACCTGCAGTTCCAGTATTTGAAGACAATGACCAAGTGAGGTTCAAGTGTAGCGTATTTTTTGAACCCATGATGAAGTTGACAACGTTGAAACTAGCACCAGGTAAAATATGAAAAAGGTATTATAAAGGCATATCTATTAAACGTTGCATGATATTATCCCCCCCCTGTTGTATAGCTTCCCAAGAACGCAAGGCCAAGCTATTCCAATTTACGTTAACTCCCGAGCAACGCGACCTACTTGCTTTATCTCATGAAGCGGACGACCGACCACAATATCAAATACGCTTCTTTTGCGCAAAAGCCGGTGATCTTTCTGCGGAATCATTTAGCAAAGAATTACTAGTAGAATTTCCAAGCATCTGTGAGCTTCGAATCAATGGAAGTATCATTGGAGGAAGTGTAGGTGATATAGATTGAAACACTGGGTTACATGAATGTCACAGAAAATTGATTTTGTGTATCTTTTTGTAGACATTAAGAGGATTGAGAAACAGACCAGGGACAGTGAATCCACCAGATTTGACAGTCATGATAAAGAAACATGCCTTGAATAATGTAGAGTTAGTTTATATCAATTCGGAATCAACGTATATTGCGGGCATATATATGGTAAAAAGAACACCTATATCAATTTTATTAGAAGGGATGAAGCAAAGGGAGATACCAAAAGAAAGAGTGCTAAAAAACAGTAAGATCAAGAAAGATGATCATTATTTCACACTAATATTTTATTACAAGTACAAGATAAACAAGAAGAGGACGATATCGTTATGGAATCACAGACACTTTCGATGAAATGCCCGGTAAGCGCTTTATATATCTTGTTGATTTTGCATGTGTATACTTATAGCAATTAGCTTGCGTTCACGCGCATCGTTACACCCATTCGATCAACTCATTGTAATCACCTCCAATGCTTTGATGCAAATACATTTTTGCTCATGAACGAACAAACACCAACGTGGTCTTGTCCGGTTTGTTATAAACGAATAGAAAACTGTGAAGATCTCGTTTTGGATGGTTATTTCATGGAAATATTGAAAAATACACCAAAACATATCGACAGCGTGAGGGTTGAGCCCAATGGACACATTACTATCGTTGATGAGCACCCATCAATGGACGAAGAGGATGACTCAGAACAGGAAATAGAACATCCTAAGAAAGAAGAAACAGTAGTTGAGCTACTAGACGATGATAGTGATAACAATACAAGTATACCTCCTAGTAATCATGATAACACAAATAAACGTCCACGACTGGATGGACAAGTTGATACAGAGCCTCCACTACAACGACAAAATACAGCGAAAAAGATACGGCAGGATGTTATTGATCTAACGCTAAGTAGTGAAGAAGAAGAAGAAGAAAGGTAAGCGTTTGATTACTTTGAAATTACAAAAGTACTCATTCACGATTCAAGTAGACATGTAGATACACACCCATATCAACAGGAACAAATGCAGCAGCAACAAGAGGAACCACTGATGACCTTACATAGCATTGACCCTGACCAAAGCCTTACAATGTCCGACATCTTACATCCAATTACGCAGTATTCGGTACATGACCTTCTTTCTTCACCGAATGTACATCCTTCATCTGAAAATGCATCTTCATCATGATACAACAACAATAATAATAATAATAGTAATAAAAAGTAAATTAGCAAGTTTTTCTTTTATTCAGATGCACGCAACACTCTTTGAACTTCTAGTCTTCTTTCTTCTAGCAATGCTTCTAATTCGCGTTTCTTTGCACGCACATCATCCACGATCCTGTTGAGACGACGTACTGCATCACGAGCAGCCTCGATATCTCTTTCTTGTTTGCGCACCTTGTCTTCAATATCAGATTGATCCGTGAGCTGACGAAGCTTGTAATCATAAAGTGCTTGAAATTGATCACGAAGAGGACGGGAAGCAAAAGATTCGTAGTGTTCGCTTTCTTTAGCCTGGGCTGCTCTTTGTTCTGCCTCTCTAACACGCTCCTTGAGCTCTGCTAATTCACGTTTCAGCATCTCTTCCTCGTCGTATTTGCTGCCTGATAATGTGCTCTTTGAACTTAGAGATGTACTTGCTGCTCCTAAGCGACTCACATAGTTATCTGCCAGTTTGGCGCTGCTTGACATGGGTGTACTGTTGCCCTTACGAGCACCTGTGCCCGATCCAGGACGCTGACCGAAATCAGCCGCATATTCTCCGGCAAATGCAGCATGGAGATCAGGAGGTAATTCTTTGGGAATACGAGCACCCTTCGTGCGCTGGTTAAGAACATGGTAAAACATGAGACATTGGTCTTGAGTAAGCGCATTGGCATGGTTGACATCGATCAATGTCCTAAGCGAATGTTGAGTATAGTGTTTAGGGAGTTCCTTTCTCTCTTTTTCCTACCATGCATTTGTCAGATCCGTACGAGGAAGGCCCAAGGTGTCATAGAAATCATTCATTTGAGCAACTATGTGAGGACTGATAAGTCTCAATGACGATTATTATTAAAACAAACTTACACTTGACTTTTCCTGTCTCATTTGCATATTTGGCATAGATATTTTGATACGATGTCATCTCATCAGGCGTCATATCCCACACAAACTCAGGTTCTTGATAAGATTGTTGATAATACCCAGTCGGTTGAGCTTGCTGGTATCCCGTAGGCTGTGGTTGCTGGTAACCCGTGGGCTGTGGTTGTTGATACCCTGTAGGCTGTGGTTGCTGATATCCACCAGGATAGCCTGTTGGTTGAGGTTGCTGATAGTATCCTGTCGGTTGTGGCTGTTGGTAGTATCCAGTAGGTTGAGGTTGTTGGTAGCTACCATATGATGAAGGTAAGAGATGCGCTTTAGTAGAGGGAATAAGGTTAGGCGGAAGAGAGATGGGCGGTTCAACACCATTGATGCAATCGAATGTCAAGTGCATAGCAATACAAAATTCTTCAAAGTCGAGATTGCCGTCTTTGTCAATGTCTGAAAGGTCCCTATCATAAAAGAAGAAAAAGGTTGGAAGAGAAGTTACATCTTGCAGTGCTTTGTTTTATTTACCAAATACGTTCAAGTCGATTAGGAGGCAAGTTAGAATTTAACAAGACATCTCTAGCAATTGCACCTAATTGTTCAAGTTATTGAAACATTCAACAGCTAATTGTGTTTAATTATACCAGACATGTAACCATTAACTTGACCTCTTGCTTGAAATATTTCTGCATATTTTTGTCTTTCAGCAGCTGAAATAGCACTCATCTCTTATATGTTTATGTGTGTGTTTAAGAAAAGAAAAGATATTAAAAGCACAATTAGGGAAATATCATGGTAGCACGGTCACGATTTCCCAATATAGATTTCACTCTCTTAAAAAAAAACCATACACAGACACACAAAGGGCATATATGTCTCAAAAAAGAGGGAGCCGTCCTTGTTTATTTTCAATTAAAACAAAAAACTTAGTGACGACGAGAAGCAGCAATAACAGCTGTAAGTTCTTCAATCTTCTTCTTGGCGCGAACAAAAGTACCAAGCTAATAATAAAGACATTAGTTTATGTCCAAAGCAGCTTTCTCCTCTCAACTTACTCTAGCCTTGCAAAGCTTCTTGGCACGCTTGTCCTTGGAGTTCTTGATCAATTCCATGAGACGACGTTCATAGGGAGCATAACCAGTGACCTCACGGATAATGGACTTGACAAAAGTGGTACGCTTGGAGGCGGCCTAATTTAATGTGAGTGATCAATATTCTATACTACAGAGATTATGGATATTGAAAAAGCAGAAAGAGAGATGGAAGCATTGTTGAAATATATGACAATCTAGAAAGAGTGCGTTTGTGTGTAGATTTATGAATTTACGCTTGTTTGTGAGCTTGTCTCTCTCTTTCTCTGTATGTGTGTATGTGTGTGTGCGTGTGTGTGTATGCTAATGGTTCATTTATACTAGAGATTTTCGCTAATCCATGTCGATTGAATTTATATATTTCCAATGCTTATATTCCATATGCTTTCTGTTCTTTCAATATCCATTCTCTCTTCATCCATCCATACATACACCAATCTTGTTAGAGGGCTTGGCCTTGAGTTCACGACGGGTAGTGATGTGACCCTTGTTGATACCGGCAGCGATTCCAGACTTGGCAGCAACCATTGTTGATGTATAATGAAAGAGGGGGGTTGACAGTTTGCGCTGAGATACTCTTTTGTTTCTAGAATGGATTCCAGTTCCGGTCATGTTCGGCGTCCGGCATTGTCGGACAATAACTTTTTTTTTTTTTTTGTAGTGAAGACTTTTTGTCCGAAAATGACAGTAACGAAATAAACAAAATCGCTCAACAGCGAATATATTTGCGTGTGTGCGTGTGTAGAAAACAGATCAAGTTTAAAAAATAGTTTCTCATGACAAAATATAGAATATTCTATACAAAATCACACCGTGATCAAATCAAGTATATTTATGACCAATAGTCAAGGCTATATTTTATTAGTGTGCAAAAAAAAAGGGAGGAGAGACAGAGAGAGATAAAAAAAAGAGACGTCGGAATATTAAATTTTCTTAATCGATTGTATAATCGGATAAGCGATCAATATCAGATGTTCAACTATAAGTTACATACTATATATTGATGACCTCTTTAATGCTTTAAATCATAAATGAGATATATGTATTCATTGATTTAGTTTGAAAATAATAAAGGAATCATAAAGACTTTTTTTACTTCTTTACCCAACAGTCCATACCTTGTTGTAATACGTAAAACGAGATAAATAAGCCCTAGACGCGATTAGAAAAGGTTGGAGATTAAAAATGATTTGATATTAAACCCCCACAGATATAAAAGCTGTGCGAAACTATTACATAAATTTTTTGGCTTTTTCTTTTTAACCCAACTTTTCCCTTTTCCCGAATAAAATGTTTACTGATAGACAAATCAACAACGCTAATCAATTCCCCTTGCAATGGGTTGCCAACATGGATGTTGATGTCCAACCTAAAGCTGCTCGTAAGACATCTATCATCTGTACAATCGGTCCTAAAACAAACAATGTTGACAAGTTGATCGAATTGATCGATGCTGGTATGAACATTGTCCGTATGAACTTCTCTCATGGTGACTATGATTACCACAAGTCTGTTCTTGACAACGCCCGTGCTGCTGCTGCTGGTAAGTTCATAACATACGCGCATAAGTGAAATTGAGCCTAACTTTGTATGGGAAAGCACGCCCTGACAAGGTCATTGCTATTGCTCTCGATACCAAAGGCCCTGAAATCCGTACTGGTTTGATGGCCAACGACGTCGAAGTACCTATTACCAAGGGCCACGAAATGAACATTACCACTGATGAAAAGTATGCTACTGCCTGTGACGGCGAAAATATGTATGTTGATTACAAGAACTTGCCTAATGTGATTGATGTCGGCAAGTACATCTACGTCGATGATGGTGTCCTCTCTTTCAAGGTTATTGCCAAGGGTGATAACTATGTCCGTGTTCAAGCACAAAACAGCGGTAAGCTCTGCTCCAAAAAAGGTGTCAACCTTCCCAAGACAGCCGTCGACCTTCCTGCTCTTTCTGAAAAGGACAAGAACGACCTTCGTTTCGGTGTTGAAAACGGTGTTGACATGATCTTTGCCTCTTTCATTCGTCGTGCCCAAGATGTCAAGGACATCCGTCGTGTCCTTGGCGAAAAGGGCAAGAACATCAAGATTATCTCCAAGATCGAAAACCACCAAGGTATCATGAACTTTGACGAAATCCTCGCCGAGACTGACGGTGTGATGATCGCTCGTGGTGACATGGGTATTGAAATCCCTTGTGAACGTGTCTTTGTTGCTCAAAAAATGATGATTGCCAAGTGTAATTTGGTTGGTAAGCCTGCTGCTTGTGCCACTCAAATGTTGGAATCCATGACCTACAATCCTCGCCCTACACGTGCTGAAGTATCTGATGTTGCCAACGCCGTCTTGGACGGTGCTGATCTCGTCATGCTTTCTGGTGAAACTGCCAAGGGCTCTTACCCCGTTGAAGCTGTCAGGACAATGGCCACAACTTGTCAATTAGCCGAATCCGTCATCTGTTACAGCCCTCTCTTTAACCAACTTCGCGGCCTGACCCCTTGGCCCACTGACACCACTGAGACTGTTGCTTGTGCTGCTGTCTCTGCCGCTGCCGAACAAAACGCGGGTGCCATCTTGGTCCTCTCCAAGTCCGGCCACTCTGCTCGTCTCGCTTCCAAGTACAGACCTGCTCAACCCATCATCCTCGTCACTCGTGAGACACAGACCGCTCGTCAATCACACCTTCACCGTGGTGTGTTCCCTTTCATCTACACCGACCCTGTTGCTGCCAAATGGGACGAAGATGTCGAATCTCGTATCAAGTGGGGTATTCAACAAGGCAAGAAAGCTGGTCTTATCAAGTCAAATGACCCAGTCGTCATCGTTCAAGGATGGAAGGGTGGTCTCGGCAACACAAACACTGTCCGTGTGTTGATTGCTCCCTAAACTAGTCTCATTATATAAACTCATTCGTGCATACATATTTGTATTTTTGGCATTAATAATAAAGTAACTTTTAACATACTTTTGTCTTTATTTGAAGAGGATAAACAAAACTGTTTTGCCGAGTGTGTATGCGTCAATCCTCATGTGAAAAGGCATTGCTGACGTGTTGCCTTTATATATGTATTGTTTGTATACTCTTGTATTCTTGATTAATAGAGAAAATAAGAGTACATCAGAATAGTTTACACTGATACAATGGTGTATCAAGATTAAACTTGTGAACCTGAAAAATCTTGAAGGTATTGGCTGAACAGCGCTAGACTAATAGTTCCAGGAGAGCCCTTACCTCAGAAAAGGAGGAAATTGTCATCATCATTAGTAGGATTCACAGACTATCCAAGTAGCTATCGATAGGCTTCATCTCGTCTACCATTCGCCTAACAAACGCCCGATGATCACACTAGGCTAGAATGTGTGCAGAGAGAAAGCAAGCGCATTAAAGGATGAACAGAGAGATAAAGCACAAATTATTCTCACAGAAGAGAGAGCATCAGTAAAGAAAGAAATAAAGGAGTTTAGAATATTTAAAGTGTTGACAATTAGCTACAAATGTATTCATATTAATACTAGTATTTTTTTTTTTTTTTTTTTTTTTACTAAAATGCATTAGTACATGTAATGTCAAATTATGCTTTTAATGCGGTAAGAAAAAAATTGGGCCTGAAGCATAAAAGACACGTTATGATTTACGCGTCTTTTATTTATTCAAAATTCATTATTAGCGTAAATTAACTCTTTCAAGTCACACATAAAAAGAAACCCTTGATAAAAAGGAGGGTAAAACAAAAGAAGTAGTTGTCGAGAACCTTCTTTTAGAACCTTGTTGCTCTTTAATAGTATCTTTAATGTCTAAGAATGTTTTGATTTTTTCCTTGAATGGAAAATAAACAAAGCATAAAAAGTGGCACTGACATCAAATTTAACAGGATCCTATATCTCACACACACACAGTGGCAATCCTCTCATTCTGGTGTGAACAACTTTAAGTTTTTTTTTTTATTTATTTATGCAGGGTAGCGTTATGTCATGCGGCTTGTTTGACATTGCAACTATACACTTTATTAAAATATACATCTTTTATTCCCAATCAATACGCATGCCTCGAATTTTTAAAAGATTCCCGTGATGGATAAAAGTAGACAGTACAAATAGCGAGGATAGATTACTTTATTAAAGCAATAATCAATGTATGTGTGACGTCAAATTGGTGTAACAAACTTCAAAAGATAAAGGTGATCTTTCTCTCTTTCTCTCTTTCTCTCTATCTTTCTTTTAGAGTCATTCATAGTCTCAATATGAGCATAATGTCAATAAAGAAGTGAGACATGTAACCATAGGTAAACTTTAATATCTCAATTTTATTTGACTTTGATGTTGTGACATTTTTTTTTCTTTCCCCGCTATCATTGCATAAAAAGCATCGTGACGGGTTTGGTCACACGGGCTTTCGCTCATCCTCTCCAGTCCATTTTCTTTCTTCCCTTTCTTTTTTTTTTTCTTTTTTTTTAATATTAAAATCAACAAATATGGGTGGAACAGTCAGTAAAGATGAATTTGGTGAACAAAAACATAAACGGAAGTTATATTCATTAAAACCACAAAAGAGCCATAAAGAACGATCAATCGCAAGTCAGCATACGATTATGTCGAACGCAACTGATGAGAACAGCAGCAACTATATCAGTCGGAATAGTGGTAGCAGTGGTCACGTTCATAATAACAATAACAGCATAACAATTAAAGTAACCCCTGTCAAACATCAAACTGTACTTTCTGATCATGTATCACCAATATCTTCACTGTCTAACTCTGCTCCGATACGCCGATCTTCATGGAGGAAAAGCACAGTGACAACGAACGATAATTTGAGTGCTGCCTCATTAGCATCTTGTTTTGATGAAGATAATAATGAAGTTATCTCTTCACCTCGTACGTCAATAGCCTCTGATGATTTATTGGACGATAAAAGAAAGAAGAAGAAAAAGCTGCCTGGATTAGCATCGGATATCGTATTGGATTCAACAAGATTCACACAGAATTCACTCTTGGATGATAAGTTTTGGAAGACACCTATCAAGTCGTATGTAGCTTATAACAAAAATGATGAAAAAGAATATGACAGACAATTAAGACAGGTATATTATAAATCCATCTTCAATTTCTCCATGTCTTATCTATTTCCTTAAAGCATTATGTTTTGAAACATATATTACATGGTAATATTCATGTTCCTGTGTCAAGAGATAAATCCATCATCATCCTAGACAGTGCCTGTGGCGCCGGTTTCTGGACACTCGATATGGCTTTGGAATATCCTAATGCAACAATTATCGGATTAGACACATTCCCTGATAGGAGTGAAACTATCAGCACACTTATTGGTGCACCGAACGTTGTCTACAAATACGGAGACTTAACTACTCGATTACAACTTCCTGATAATTCAATAGACGTCATCTTCCAAAGAGACACAAGCACTGTTTTACCTCATGATTGCTGGCCATCGCTGATGAGCGAACTCAAGAGAATTGCGAAACCTGGAGCTTATATAGAGTTTATGGAATACAGTAAGAGAAAGCCACATGAGTTTTCATGCATCATATTAAAACAGATAAAACATAGACTTTGATGTAAGAAATCCTGGTCCGGTGCTGGAACTTGTCAACGAATGGTACAAGATCGCGTCCAGCTCGGTTGGTGTTCATCCATCTGAAGTAAAACGACTCAAGGACTTTATGATCAAAGCAGGCTTTGTTGATGTACAAGAAAAAATCATAAAGATACCTATTGGCGAATGGCCAGAAGATGAAGGTATATATTTATATGTTGATTATTTATTTACTTACATCACAATAGCTCAAAGAGAGAATGGTTTCTTATACAAGCAAGTGATCAAAGCCTTGTTTAAATCAATGAAGGCCTGGTGGGTTTCAGAACTGAACGTGCTAGAAAATGAGTATGATAAAGTCACATATGCCGCTTTGAATGAATTTGATGAGCAAAAATGCTCAATAGAATGGGTGATTTATACCGCCAGAAAGCCCATTTGATTCATCTTTTATATATATATATTCGCTGGTTCGAAGTTATTCATACATTATGCATACACATTAGATGCGACTTTTTTATATTAATTTTATCTAATACCCCCCTTCTCTCCTCTTTTATTAAAAAAGAAATAGCATCAAGCTATTTATTCTCTCTCTCTCTCTCTCTCTCTTTCTAATTTACACATACATATAATTACCGCCTCAGCAGAGGAGGAGGCATAAACACATTGATTCTTTCATCCCAAGCGCAGGTAGCCACTTGTCCTTCCACATAGAGATTGAAATCTAACCCAAGGACAAATTCGGTATGGGCATCATGCACATGAATCAAGTTCTGTCCCGGTACGGCAGCCGTATCCCAGAATCGCACGCTCATGTCATAAGCGGCACTGCCGAGAATATTTGGCCTATGAGGTGACCACTTGACGCGACGAACAGCAAATTCATGCCCAGACAAGCAAATTACTTCTCTATCAGGTCGACGCAAATCCCAGACTTTGATGGTCTTATCTACTGAACCTGTAGCAAGCATATGTTCCTGATACTTGTTCCAGTCTAAGCTCAGTATCTCATTGTGATGAGCGCGAATCGTCTGCATGGATCGAGGTGACTTTGTGTCCCAGATCTTGATGGTTTGATCCCCTGAAGCTGAAGCGAGCATGGTAGGGTTATAAGGGGACCAGCTGGTACTGTAGACGCAATGTGTATGTTCTGTGTATGTCTGCAATGATCGAGGTGCTTGGGGACTCCACTGTGACCTGTCAGTAAGAGAGAGTTATACTGCTCATACAACTTACAATTTTAACGGTATGATCCCACGATCCACTTGAAAATACATCTTTAGTCACCAAGTTCCAATCGACTGAAAACACCTCTCGCTGATGTTCTTGCCAGTTTTGAATAGGAAAATCCTACAATAAGAAAAAAAAATTAATCCATAGGCCTGATTTATATATATATATACACTCTATCATACCGACAATGTTGCATCCCACATTTTTATTGAACCGTCTCCACTTGATGTAACCAATTGATTCTCATTTATTTCGCTCCATGCTACATCAAACAATCCATCCTGTGTATCGTATCTATAGTAACGTGAGTTTTTTTTTTTCTCTTCTTAATAAATCCTATTGCTATATTTACCCTCTTTCTACTGTTATATTATCACCCATCATATTTATAATAAATAGACGACCATTGCCCACCAGTCCAAAGTTTGAAGCTGTTGCAACTGCCAACTTGTTCTCAAAAAAAGGGCTCCATTTTAACTAGTGAGAATATATAAATATAAAGTGTGCTTTTTTAAATTCCAAATTATACCGAATAACCGTTAAATCCTTCAGTACGAAACTGTGTAAACATGTTTTATAAGAAAGAAAGAAGAAAAGATAACAAGGCCAGTTTTTTAAAAAAAGGTGTATTCAAGCTGACTGTTCGATATTCACTATTTTAAAATTCCGCAGCTCCGAACGAGGAGTAACGATAAATACCCACAAAAACTTAGTAGTCACAAAATGAAGAATAAATGTTCATACTTCGATCAGCCTACTACAGATTGCTGCGTCTTTATACTGCGTCGTCTATGTCTCGTGGTTTGTACTAGACGCGGTAATCCTCAAGAGCATATAAATACTTCATCATGCTTTATTCAATAAAGGATTATTCTCTTATTCTCATTCTATTATTCTATTCTTTTTACTAATGGGAAATCCTCTGGTGTTCTTATTTCTGAGTCTATTCTTATTTTATTCGTAACCCGCAAATCTTACAAAGCTTGCCCCCTATTCTAGGTAGCTTTAAAGTTATTAAGGTTTTAGCAACCATATCGGATATTGAAAAGTACTTTGATATAAGGTACAATCAACCTATTGCAAAGCTATTCGAATCAAATAACAATATACAAACACACGATTTTTAACTGACGCAAACAATGGATAATCGCGAAATTAATAGGAGCATAGCGTTTGCAATAAATAAAAAAGCCTTGTTTATGAAATTGTTGTCAGCTTGATGTTTAGTTGATATTTTTACAATTAATCAATAAAGTCGCGATGTTTTCAAAACCATTATAGATGCCGAATGCTTTCCAAAATCAAATTGTACTATCTTCTTTCGCTCAAATAATAAAGGTATGTACAATTGATGGATGCTTAAAGGTCAAGAAGCTTAATTTTCGATGGCAACATGCCTAATTTTAAAACAAAGCAAAAAAGCAAGTTCACAGCGTTTACTTATACATCTGCTCCAGTACTTGATAAACAAAAGTTGGCTAAGGAAGGCCCATCAATTACCAAACGAACAAAGATTCATTACAATAACGATCCACAATACAGAAAATACTTTGATGATTCTATGCGAAACTTTCTTAATAACAGTATTATTAACATAACACAAAAAAAAAGAGCATCATTAGAAAATGAGTTAAGAAAGCTTCAAGCGAAGCTTGAAGGATCAACAAGTTTGCCAAGGAGAATAATTTCAATGTTAGCAGATTTAGCAGGCTTGGAAAGAATTGTAATCACGGATTACATGGAAAAGAATGGCGAAAAAGAAATCATTACAAAAGGTTCATATCAGCAGAAAGAACTCCACAGTGAGGAAATGTTGATAGCTTTGGCCTCTATAATCACAAACATCAAGAATATGTGGAGTGATAACACCATATTTAAACAACTTCTAGATCATCTTTTGAATGTTTTATTAAAATTTCACTTGGCTGAAAACAGGGCTGCAGAATACAGCGAATATATCAAAAATGTCAGAGAAATCAAAATCGACAACAGTGGCAACATCATCAGTAAGCAACTCTTTTTCTACAATTGACCACAAACGATACGTTCTTCGCTCAGAATACAAAAAGCTCAATAGATCAGGGCGTGAATTAGAGAGCCTTGATGATGAAGATAAAAGGCAACGTTTTGAAGGAAGAATAACACGAGGTCGTGACAGGATAACTTATAAAAGTTTACCAAAGAAAACAGTCTTGGTGGGCTTTCGTGCAAATACAAAGGGAGTAGAATACTAATTACTTATTTATGTAGTCTGATACTAGTGATGTAGTAGCGAATGAAGCCAGCAAGAAATATAAAGATGATGCCAGTAGAAGCCGTCTGTCTTGTTTACAATCAGTTGCAAAGCATCTTCTTTCGTCATCTTGCACAAACATCACTAGAGACGACATTCAACGGGAGCTACCAGATATCACTGAAAAAGAGGTACAAACACTGATGTTAATAGCTCAAACATTATAGCCTTACACCCCTGATAAACAAAACCGCTTTGTTGCAGGGCGTCAAATTCCTCTTTGTATCCTTGCAAACGACATTCTACGAGCGACAGGATACGCAAAATTTACTCATCAGCCCTTTTTTTTACCACACCTCTCGTATTTGAACGCCTTACAAGTCAATGTGCCATCATTGTATCAAATGATAACATCAGGCCCGGATGCATTGCTTATCTCGGATTTTAACCAAAAGGCAATCTATTCGATTGAATATGCTCGATCTAACAAGGACGCCGTATTCTGTTCTATCTTTGATATGAACGAAATCACAAATACCTGCAATTCACAAAAATTAAAATTCGCCTACAACATACAGATTCTACTAGGGTTAAAAACCGCAAGAATTCTAGGAACTACAACAAAAGAACATTCTGACTTTTCATTGAAGAAATCGCTGTCGTATACGCAGAGGATAGTCCAAGACCCGGATGTCGTAGAACAACATCAGAAGGGGCTTGTCATTTTACAAGCCGAAATCATTGATTCATAGCAAGAGCTTAACAAAGCCCAAGATACACTAGAAAAGCTGCAAAAATCTGATCATGAAGCTGCCCTTGGTGCCAAGGTCAAGCAACTTAAAGATAGATTTAAATCTCTGCTGACAAGAGATGAACGGGAAAGTACGTGGCACGATATGAAATGCTTGAAAAAGGAACGAAATCAGAATCGCATAGAGATAATCAATTGTCGCAGTCTTGTATCAAGCTTAAAACAGGACTTATATCGCAAAAAAATGGCTGTTCGATTTGATAAGGCGATTCAAGAACAAGCGAAAAGAAGTGGACAAGAAAAAAAAAGATGATCCAATCAAAATACACTCCCAAACAACTGGTGTCTTCAATGCTACAGATTGCCTGATTGATGGCGCGAACGATTTCACTTTCTCCGGTACTGATAATAGATTAGTAAGCTTGTCAACAAGCGTGCCTTTCACTTTTCAACGGTTCCAATTCCATATTCAACTGTACAATCGTTATCACGTCTTGCAAGAGCCTGACGTTGATATAAAAGATGAAGAAACAGCTTTCTTGAACTTGACACAGTCAAAAACCATCAATGCGAATGAAATTTGTATAAACTGTATGCACAGGAAGAATAGAAAGCATCTAGAGCGGTTAAAGAAAAGGGCATCTCAGGGAGAAGAAGCTTCTACTTTAGAAGCCAAGTTGGAGAAAGCATCCTTATCAGCTAGCAGCAATGTTGAGGAATTTCAGCAGGATTATCGTGTTCATGAGGATTGTTTGAAAAAGTTGAGAAGTTTTTATAACAGTTCAAACAGGATCAACAGATTATGAAGCCTCGAGATCTAGAAAAAAAGAGTACTTGAACAAGATAACAGCACAAGAGCGAAAGTTCTTGACCAAAGCTAACACTGGTTCTGATAAAAAGCAGCTGCATGGTAAGCATGTCAACGTGTGCATTGCAAACGAACATATGACATCACAAACATGTATATATTGCTATCAGAAGCTTTGCCATCCAAAAGCTATGCTGACAAAGAAGAATAAACAAGTGTCACAAGAAATCAAGGGCGCCTTAATGTGCGTGAATCCAAAATATATGGCTGTGAAGTCTGGAAGATCAACCAAGTCACGAGATGCGCTGTCTTCGCTGGCAATCAGTTTGTCTGGTTTGACTCAGTGTTTGATAGGCTCTCCTCTTCCACCATTCGCCCAATCTCAAATCAGTCAATTCAACACTGATACAGTCAACAAACTTTCATGATCCTTCGTTCCTGCAAGAGATCACTTGGCGAGTACGATGTGTGCTCATACGATAGTAAAATTCATTTTTAAACTTCATTCAATACTCTAATTTGATCTTTCTTATAGGTCGTTCCTTGTGAAGGGTAACAGTATTTTAAATTTGCAATAATTATGTGACTTACATTTGTTCCTGCACATTTAGGCTTTTCGTCGAACGAGCAAACTGTCCCCACACACACACACACACACACACACACAATGAACATCCGAATAAACTCTGCCTGTAACCAAAATACCTTTCTTATGCAACTATTCTTTCTTATCTAAATCTTATGACAAAAACCGACAAAATCAACCGTATTGATCTTATTTCCTTAAGCGCTATATGCATTACATCTTTCTACAAAAGACCAAGATGAACAGAGTGAGAGATTAAATAAAGGTTTTTTCTTAAGTTCATTGTAAGCTTGTTGTTGATAATTGATGTACATAAAGTATTCCTGAAAAGTATGATGTATGTAGTTTGATATCTGAGATTAAATCATCAACTCGACTTCACTACACATCAATGTGATCTTCATATGTAACTGATGATGACTGTAATTTTTCACTATTAGCCTGTTGAACTTTAAAGACTATTAACTATATTCAAAATTTATTTCTTAAAAACACCACTTGATGTTTTCTCCTAAGCTAAAAGATCTAATCAAGTTGCATATATTGCATCATCAATTAACGCTATTCTACTTATTTTTTATTTTCTTGAATAATGTTTACAAGCCTAAGTAAAAAGTTAATGTCAGTATGTCCTCTCTCTCTCTCTCTCTTTATATCACTTACCAATCTAATCCTTCTGTCAATCCTTCACCTTTCACCGCGCTTGTCTTATAGATAGAGTATTGTCTATTCTTTAGTGTTGATAAACCAAGAGCATCGGCCACTTCAGCAGCAGATAAAGCACCCTCCATATCCTGCTTATTTGCAAATACAAGAAGAGCTGCATCTTTTAATTCTTCTTCCTCTAACATGGCGTGTAATTCTTCTTTTGATGTCTGCATACGATCTTTATCTACACTATCAACTACATAGATGACGGCATCTGTATTGGAATAGTAACATCTCCAGTATGGTCTTTATATAAAAGGTTAATGCTTTTCTCTTTTTCCCTTTCGCATCTAAGAAATGAACCTAATACTTGTCTGTCCACCTAAATCCCACACTTGAAATTTGATATTCTTATATGTCACTGTTTCCACATTAAAACCAATAGCTAAATCGGGTTACTAATTAGTAACTTGATGTCCAAAACGTCATTCTGCATCTTACTAGGAATGGTCGAAACTACTTCTCCAATCTATTCTTTTAAGAGTTTTTATCGTTATTCTTTATGCTTTGACTTTATTTTTACCTGAAGTCTGTAAAGAATAGTTGTCTTGCCTGCACCATCAAGGCCGAGAATCAATATACGAACTTCTTTTTCTCCCCAAAGTTTACTAAAAAGACTACTAAAAAGCGCACCTTGAGGGGAACATTAGGTGTCTCTTCATTGTATGAAATTGCTTTTTCGCTTACCCATTATTTTCAAGCAGAAAAGAGAAAAATAAAAGGAAAGAGAGAAAAAAAAATAAAGAAATCAAACACCGCACATCATATGCCATAAACAATTGCAAACAGAAAGCAGTGTGCATTTTTGCAATTTTATAATACAATTTATACGAAAAAACAAGTCAATGTGGCATCTCTTTCTGGAAATAGTGCATTTCTACTTGAGAGACATCAATATATGTTTTGATAAGCATAGGATTATTTTGTAAACAACTTAGCTGTAAATAGCAAAACTGTTTCCTCTTGGACGATTACTCTCTCTGAAAGACAGCAGGTCTTCCTTTTGTTCTTTCCCAAATAGACTGTGATATGTTCTAGCATAGTTTTATATACATCGACATCCCTTATTCCAAAGTATACGACAGTTTTTGTAATCTAGAATACTTTTGGTATATTTATCATTTGGAATCTACGTTGCCTTACAGCAGTTGCATACTTTTGAGGTTTTAAACTCATCACTAACATTCATATAATCTAAGCTTGATTTCTCTCTTTCAAGTATTGTTGTGGTGCCTGATATATGGATCTTTTATCGTACCAGTATCAGAATTCTTCATTCCATCACACTTTAAATAGTAGATCTTTATTCATTTGTATGTTCCTTCTGTCTTTATCTCAGAATAAGGATTAATAACGAGTCCTTGTGTTTTACAAGAAAATACAACAATATAAAGTCACACCACACTTTCTTCACGTAGCGTTGACCTGAAATAATCAGGTTTTAATAACCTCATTTTAATAATGAATCCAGATAAAAGAACCTTGTGTGATTATGTTCCATTAAAAGAATGTCTTGCAAAGAACAATAATGATAGGTCAAAGTGTCTTAAGGAATGGAATGAATTTCAACAGGCATGTCGACAAAGAAAGTAAATGTCTTACATGCACATCTTTAATCATTTATTAACACTGCTCTATTAGGCAAGCAACCAATGATAAAAGTGAATGTGAAGCCTGTAAACAATGATGGATCCAAATACAGAATACATGACAAAGAAGAAGGGGGAGGGAAAGAATAAAGCTGCTTAGACACTAAATTAGTACATATATCCTAAAGCCAGATGAATCTTTTGATGCTTCTTCTTTTGCTCAAATACAGCTATTTTTTACATTGTTTCTACAATTCACTTCTTTATTTTTCCCCTGACTTTACTTGTTTTAGATAATTTCATATAAACTATGGAATCTTGAACCTTTTTTTTTTGCTAGATACAATTTTATTTAAAAAGACAACAGCCAATCGTTTTAGTCAAATTACACTTGACCCTGCAGTGCTACTTTTGTAGACTTTAAGTCAATGGCTAATTGTTTTAACCAAGGGGAGGGGGGTGAATGATCAGCTGTCTGTTTGTGAGATGAGTTTCTGATCGGTTTGATTGTTTCATAGATGATTCTAGAATTCATTGTATAAGATTTGTTTTTTGTTGTATCAGATTTATTACTAATACACACTTCAGATACACGCTGTCAATGGCGTTATTCCTCCAGTGTTTGATGACTAATACTTGATTGACTTTAAGGTAACAATAATATTGACATGCATACCTTCTCTACTCAAAAAACATATTTTATTCACATCCTCAGTAAGATAATATGTAACCTCAATCAGATGGCCATTTGTGGATCCGGTTTCTGGATGAATTTTTTTTTTTCTGTTGAGTCTTCCGATTAATAATGATAGTACTGCTGCGGAAGATCTTGCTTTCTCTCTAGACAGATAAGAAAGAAATAAAAAGAAGGATATTACACTGTATTCGTTATTTATTCTTGAGATACGTATACGTCTATCCATAGTAGCCAATGTTCCTTTCTATTTTTTGTCTTCTAGATGATTATACCAAACTGTGACGATACGTGTAACGTGACACGATATAGCTTAGTGTATGGCTCTCTATTTCTTCAAATGACAGTTACTAACCTCGCATCAAAAAGTATAGCGTATATTTGGCAGTAGAATTACTTCTTGGAAGCATAGAAGCGCGTGTTGCACTATCCTATGACCTGTTATCCCATTAGTAAATACCTGTTCGTCATACGGAATCTATGACGTATAGCATAGTTACATTTTTTAGAAAAGTGTTTTCATGTGGAAAATACTTTATTCTTTTGCTACCATAAACCCGGAGAAATGGTTTGATCTTTATCTTATAATAAAAGACTATTTCCGGGTTTATTATTTCTACATAACGTATTATGTTGCTTTAGAATCTATTTGATAACATCATGTAGAATTATTGTAGCCATTGTGCCCTGAAAACAAGGACTCTTTTCTCGTTTTGACAGCATCGGTTTTCCAACAAAGGAACAATGTTCTTCGGTATTTTAATTTTTCCATCAATGCTAAATTTCAAATGCCGGTCCGATTATTTGTAATGAAGCAAGTATATAAATACGTGCCTTAATTCGACCTGATCCAACTTTATCAATTCATCTTTTCAAATAAATAAAAACCATCGAAATGTCTGCTGAAAACGCTCAAATCACAAGCTACATGATCACTGATATTAATGCATTTGTCGAAGACTGGCATGTTCGCGTCACTTGGATTGCTTTTATGACACTCTGGGTCTTTTGGGGATTAGTTTGGATCTTCCGTAACTTCTTTGTTACCAACCCTACTGTATCGGCTTCTCCTGATACAAATGCTACAACTGATGCCGAAGCCTCCAACAAGAAATTCTTTGGTGCTGTCAATGGTAGCTTTGCAGGTCGCTTGGATCGTGCCCATCAAATCGTCAAGGATGCCTTATTCTCTCTTCTTTGTTTGCTTGCCATGAACTCCTTTGCTCGTGCTTCCACACGTGCAGTCATGATTCTTGCCTGGTTCTTTACTGCATTTGCCGTCTTTTGGTTTGTTGTTGAGCTTGTGGTTGATAACCGCTATGTACGCTTGCTCTACTCTGTCATCTTCTACGGTCTTGGTCTTGCCATTGCTGGTCTTGCATTCAAGCAAGGCTTCTACTAAAAATGGAGCAGTCGCAACGTCAGCTTTTTTTTTTTTTTACTATTAATCACTATACTAATACTTAATATTTCTTCTTTTATATTTCAATAAATAATACATTTTATGATAAAATATTCTATGTGACCAAAAACATCTTGATTTAAAATTACAGAGTAAAAATCTATAAAGCTTTAATAATAATACCATATTAGTTGAAAATAAGAAGAGAAAGAGGAGAAGGGGGGAATCTATCAGCATTAAGGCAGGAATAATAATAATAAAGATACAGTATAGTTAATCAGTACATCGAGTATATATTGAGTTATTTATCAGGATGAAGCAACTCGCTATTTTGATCGTCCAGAAGCATAACATCCGATTTACTGACTATGGGCTTGGTATGGCTTATGTCAACAGCAGAATGGGAAGACGTGATATTAGGTCGCTCACTGCATGTATGTTTGAATGCTGACATTGCTTCTCTAAAACCAAAGTCTAGGGAGCTCGAAGGCGATGCGTTATGTTGCTTGTCAAACGCAAATAATCGTAAAGCAGTGACTACTTGCACAAATTGTTTTTCTACTGCTATATCCAGAGGTGTCTGTTTTATCTTTTAGGCATTTCTTTTCACCCAACATCTCTCCAAACTTACCATATTTGAATTATCTGCAATGTCAGCCTTGGCGTGTCTTTTCAAGAGTGTCAACACTAAACGAACGTTATTATTGGCTGCTGCATAATGAAGCGCTGTCCATCCTCTTTCATCCTTTTCGTCAACATCACTTGGTCTTTGTAAGAGAAATTCTACAGCAACTTCATTGTTGTTGTCTACTGCTTTGTGCAGAGCTGTTTTTAATCCCTCCTCAGTATTCCTATAGTCAACATTTGCACCTTGTGCAAGGTATCTTAATGCATTTTGCAGACTATTTTCAGCTATTGAGTTCCAGAAATTCTTATCTAGCGTAGCCTGGTCAACCTCTGCAGGTCTCACAAAGGATCGCTTGACGTATTTTTCGATGATCCACAAGTCTCTATCGTTTCTATGTTCCAAATTCGATCTTTAGCACTATTTCTATTATTCCTCTTCAATAGATTACCTATGTGAGCTTGGATCTATCCGGAACTCTTCCAAATGTGCAGGCACCGATTCTTCATAAATGCTGTTTCCTACTTCATTACCCAATTGGAGCATGACCTAAGGTTGACATGAGTTTCTTGCAACAGTTGTCATTCTGCCCTTTTACCTCAATAGTCTCCGACTCCCAATTGTCTAATACAACAGATCTAACCTTACTGACATGGACTCCTAAGCTTCGATGGATCCCAGAGCATTCTATGCAGACGATAATGCCCAAATTTGTACAGGCCCACTCAGGAGAATCTTCCTTGCAATCCGCGCATTTATCATTACCAGGCACCAGTCGAATCTTTTCCACTGCTTCTTTGTTTGACACACCGTCCTGTCTTTCAACCGTCTTTGCGAC
This sequence comes from Rhizopus sp. PT2906, assembly GCA_025529335.1. Classification (NCBI taxonomy): domain Eukaryota; kingdom Fungi; phylum Mucoromycota; class Mucoromycetes; order Mucorales; family Rhizopodaceae; genus Rhizopus; species Rhizopus sp. PT2906. The sequence goes on from JAMYHX010000326.1 coordinate 40,315, forward strand.
GCTAGCTGATTCAATTGCCATCTATTAACCTTGATTAATACATGATCAACATGAGTCTACATCATTACTTGCCTTTCTTAAATTTGGAGAAGGTTGAGAATATCTTGGCTTTTCATCAGAATTAAGTGCTAACTGACTTGCTGTGCGTATGCTTTGTATCCACTCGTTCATATCATTTTCGTTTTCTGCCTGTAACACCAGTACTCTTTAATATCAAGAAACGTGAGTACACATACACAAAAAATAATCCCTGTATTGACATACCTGTTGGGCGATATCACTTCAAAGCAAAAGCGTCTATCGTAACTATCTGAATATTTCACACTACAGACACGTAGATTATAAGTCTGGACGCCATCCTCATCTTTTGTCTGATTCAAAACAAAAAAAACTGTTAGAAAAGACGCTCTTTTTCTCATCCCTGCCTCATTACTTTTGGATTGCGAGAGACACTTGTGAGTTCTCCGTTGGAAATGCTATAGTACTTTCTCGACCAGCTTTGATACACTCTACCATTCTTTCTTTCAAACAAGTAACCAGATTTGTTGGTAATAGCTGTTGGTTTTTCGATGTCTGCTGCATTTTGCATAGGATTGTACTGATCTGCTGTGGACTGTGCAATGTTTAGTAAACACATACTATATGACTCATCGTGCATGATTACCATTTCGTGCGTTTTCTGATATTGCAAGTCCACATCAACTTCTTCACTATATCTTTGTCTCGTCTTTATTAAACTGTGTAAGGCATCTTTTTTTGTCCAAAACAGTACACATAGCTCACTTACATCGCACAATAAACCAGTTAAATCGCGCATATAAGGCTCCAAATCCTTCAATATTTCATAGCTCTGATGATGAAATGCAGATTCTGTATACATGTAAGCAAGCACCTGCAACAGCAAAAGACGTTAACCATCTTGCTTTTGTTGAACGTCTCTTTACTTACATTCTCCATATAATCAATTTTCTTCTTTGCTTCTATATCATTCAACTTGCTCACGTATTCCATATACACTTTATGAAAGGTTTTTCGAGTATCTGCCAACTCCTTGGCAGATTCTTGCAATGTTGGATCTTTTGGTTTTTTACTCATATACCTCGATAAAGCAGAATCTACATCATCACTTGACTTTTCAAACCTCTTTTTCAGCTCTTTGATAGGCGTGATTGTCTCTTTAACAAATAGATCTAAAGGCATGATAAACATGTCTGTAACATGCGTGTTCTAAAGACTACTATTAGCAATAGAACACACAACCTCTCGTATCTAGCTTACAAACATGGATCGACTTTTCTCGACTTCGACAACTGATTTTCCAAACTTTTCTAGTGCTTGAGCTATAATATAACAAGGTGAATATACAGACTTTTTTTTTGTCGAATAAAAAACGCACCCACGATGGGATCATCTTGTGCCTGTGCAAACGAAAGGAACGTTTCGGCCAGTTCCTTTTGTTGTTGACTATAAGCTATAAAGTAAAACAGTTGGTGTTTCTTGGAGTATTGGGTTGTGTGTATTTTGTTGAACCTGCTGATAACTCAACTTGGGAACGAGTCAGTTTAATCAAGGTCTTCAATATTTGTTCAAAGTTTTGAATTGACTCTTCATGAGCCTGAACTCGTTTTCTAAAAGTGGGTGAATCGTCTAAGCAGCCACGAATGTCAAGCACCGTCATCAAGGTAGTAAATAGTAGAGAGAAAAGGAAGAAAAATAATAAGAGTATCAAAAAGACCGAAGCTTCTGTGTGTGTTTTGGTTGGTTGCCAAAAAAAAAAAAAAAAGAATATCTGAGTAACAGGCGAAAAGCAATGTGTGTGTGCATAAAGGGCGCTTTTATTATCACTAAGCGTCAACTTGCATACAGACAATGAACCCATGACTATTGTTGGGGTTAGTAGAACAAGTGTTATTGACAATAGATTCTTTTTTATTTTTTATAAACATGTAAACCAAACTTGTATAAATAGGATGACAAAGATTATGATGAAGCGAAATCATCTGTATTATAATATTCTGGGTATTTCTTTATAAGCTCATTCAATTCATTCTGTTGTCTAACCAAGTTGGGCGTTAAGTCATCATAAACATCAGTAAATAGATGCTTAATAGCAGGCTTCTTTCTCTTTTCTGCAGCACTAAATGCTTTCAGAATTTCCTTTTTTACTGACTTGCGATACTCTTCCTCTTCTTGTGGGCCCCACCAGTTCTTGGCTTCAATGTATCTTCGTAATCGAGTGATAGGGTTGTCAAACTGTGCTCGTTCTTCAACCTCTTTTCTATCACGATACTTGGTAGAATCATCAGAAGTACTGTGATGACCGATACGATAAGTCATTGCTTCAATCAGAACAGGTCTCTGCTCCTTGACAGCAATCTCTCTGGCTACTTTTGTGGCATTATAAATAGCCCAAATATCATTACCATCCACTCGAATAGTATCGATACCGTAACCGATACCACGACTGGCGATACCGTCACCTTTGTATTGCTCAGAGGATGGTGTTGAAATAGCAAAGCCATTGTTGCGACTTTTTTTTTTAAAAAAAAAATATATAGTTTAGAATGAAGTTATACAAGATTAAACCATAATTTCCTTACCAGAAAAAGATGGTAGGGCATTTTAAGGTTGCAGCCATATTCAAACCAGCATGGAAATCACCTTCGGATGCAGCACCTTCACCAAAGAAACACAATGTACAAGCATTGGCCCCGGAAAGCTTTAATGCGTATGCAGCGCCTGATGCTTGAGGGATCTGTGTGCCAAGTGGAGAAGAGATTGTCTGAAAGTTCAATTTCTTGGAACCATAGTGGACAGGCATTTGTCGGCCTTTTCCATAATCTAATTCATTTGAAAAACATTGATTAAGGAACTCATCAAGTGTGAAACCACGATAGACTAGCATAAAGGCTTCTCGATACTGAACGAAGAAATTCAATTAAACATACAGCATATCTAAGCGAGTACCTTACCTGTCCAAATACAACATCTTCAGGCTTTAAAGCAGCAGCTGTTCCAATCATGGCTTCTTCGCCATAATGCGTCATGTAAAAACTAATACGACCCTGACGTTGAGCATCATACAGAATACCATCCATTGTATGAAGTAAGACCATACCCTTGTAACATTTAAGGACTTCTTCTTTTGGAAGGTTGGGATCGTGTTCCGGATCCAAGACAGTGCCGGTATGATCCATGACTCGATAAGCCTTCAAAGACTCGATCTGCTGCATAAATTTCAATTCATTTGTAAATCGATCGGTTGTACCCCATAATGATTTATTGGAACGACCAGGTTCATCACTAGCTGTTTGAGCCACATTGACTGAAGCATTATTCAGAAGCTAATAAATGTTAATGTATGTTATAGATGATGTATATATGAGTCTAACCTTCGTAGTAGCTGCAAAAGATCTTCTTTGAGATAATAAAGCTACATTCTGTAGGCTACGTCTTATATGTGCTCTCAGCATTTTAAAGATAAAAGAAGTGAAAGAAAGAAAGAAAGAAAGGGAATCAAATATAGATAAACAAACCATATAACTCACCGTGTGAAATTTTGTCCATTTTCCATTTTAAACTTGTTGCGTGGGAAAAATAAGAATGACTGTACCTGTCACTTGGAGGACTAGTGCAGGATGAAACATGACTATTAAGATTGTAAAAATACAAGGATTTCATTTGATTATGCATAAATTACTCCCTTTTATTCCCAATTTCAATTAATGTGTGCGTATAATGTCAATTTTTATTTTTATTGACTATTGATAATATGCAGGAAGATAAGAAGATATGGTTAACTCTGATAAAGAAAAAGCGTTCTATTTTAGTCTGGAAAATCCAATAAGATATAGTACACGTTTAACAGCCTCAGGGTTAAGAGAAGCAAATCTTGCTTTTCTTTGATGACTTTAGCTAAAGTTAAACTCTTTCATACAATAATATTATTAACTCAAGCAATGTCAAGTAAAATAACCACATAAAATTGAAAGGAAATCATAAAGAGATTTCGGCCTCTTTATGATAACTCTTTGGAGCTTTGGATAGTAGTAGCATCCCCTTAGTTTTCATGCAAATGTAAACATTTAGAAATAAGTACACATTGATTCTATATTATAGATTTCTATAAGGGAGATTGCTACCGAAGAGTAGTAATAATCAACAATAGAACGAGTCTTTAGAGAGAAAGAAATATATAAAAAAAGCGTGGTCTGGATGACAATAACCACTCTTCGTTTTGTCAATACGCTTTTTCTTTCTGTAGCCAATTATTCCTAGCTTTACACCTTCAAAATAATGACGTGCTGCATTTACACTATAAACGACATTATATTCAGAAAAAGGTGTATGACATTGCCAACCTAGGGAAAAAGAGGAGAATCGGAGTTGATGCATAATCGTGACATTAAACAAGATCGAGCTCAAGGAACCTACGCCTTTACTTCCTACTTGTCAGATATTGAAACCAATACCGCCGCTGTATTAAAAAAAAAAAACTTTACACTTTGTTCTTTTTCTTTCTCTCTCTGAACCCTTCTTGTCAAAACAGTTCTTTCATCAATTGACTCAATCTTCAATATACCTCAGCAGCAAGCTAACATTTGACATTCATCAAAGGCATTAAAAAAAAATGGTATTCTCGTTCATGTCACCGACATCAAAGACCCGGATCTCGGTATGAAAGCATTCCAAGCCTTTAATGGTGCTTATTAGTAACAGAGACACGATTTGCTTTGAGAGATCTTTCAGCACTCGCAAATATCTCAACAGAGCATTTATTGAAACTCAATGAGGCTCTGGGCAGTAAGAAGCACAATACACGGATTAAAGAAGGCATCGCTCTGGCCGATGATACTATAGTGAAAGGCTATCCTAGCCTACCTATTGGCACTCAAATCGTCCGTTTGAAGCTTGAGCGTATACCTTTACAACTTGTCAAAAAATTGACTAAAGCCATGGAGACTCAACCATCCTGTTTTGGTGTTGATTACGCTATCTTGAACATCGACCCCAAATCTAGCCCTGGAAATATTTTGGAAATACTTAATAGAGTAATTGGATCTAGACCAAGAAAAAGCCTACGATAGAGTTCGTTCACTGTATTTCAAGAAGACTCTCTGGATGTCTCAGAAAGTGGTTCTGCAATAGGACGAAATATCTCTATTCTGTCGTATCTGTCAGTCAGGAGGACCACTGTCGAACTGACTATCCCGACTTGAGAAATTTCACCAAATGCTGTTGTTTTATCCTATGTATCTTCAATATCCCAACCATTTTTTACTGTTAATTACTGTCTACTATGGATTCTATTACTTCTATCGCCAAGTACTCGAGCCATGTTATTGCACAATATCAACACATCCAAAGTTCTCGTAAACGGAACACTTTGAGTAATAATTAAAATACAAACAACAGCCAGGAAGAAACTCCAAAAGAATGATGAAATATATATCTGATAACCAATGCAGCTTCAACGATTTACAAAGTACAAAGCCTAACAGTGCCAAAAGTCGCAATTTCACTAAAACACTTTAAACATCATGACTTACTATACGCTGCAATGTTGAGAGTTCAAGAAGCGGAGAACTTGATATTTTTTAACTACAAGCAAAGATATAACAGCACTTCTATCCATACAAATCAACAAATAATAACATTCGTAAAAGAAATGGAAGTACATTTATTTATTTTTTAACTATATGTTCGAGAAACAAACCATGGCTTCCGTTAAGCCCAATAGATCTATCAATCCAGTATTCTTGGGTGGTCTTCTCCCTCTGATCTTGGCTCTGATCTAGATTACATATTAGCTGACTCGGTCTTGCCGTCGTCTTCTGCTCAGAGGGAAGAACACACGGTATATACGAAATTTAGCCCAGCTAAGAGGTGAAATGGCGGGCTATCTTAAGGCAAGAAGCGCAGGTGATGATGCAGCCATTGACGAAGCACTTACGAAGATGGAGCGTACGAAGAGGCAAATTGTAGCCATTCAAGAGTGCAGCTCTGTCTTCAAGAGCATGAATCTACGCACTGGTGTCAAGACTAGTAGTAGGTCCGATTTGACGTTGTCTCACAGAGATCTGCCTAAGTTCCAATTCGTCTCTAGTTACAGGTGGAACCTTACAAAATGTGTTATCATGGACAACCATTCCTAACTTATTGAACACAAATGAAATATGACCTAGCTATCGGCCATTTCTCCAATTCCCAGTTGCAAAAACCCGAATACACTCAAAACAGGTGCATAAGGATGATCTATAGTACTCGCAGTCGCTCTTCTACAAAGTAATGCTGCATTTGGCAAACCTTCCTACTATGAACGAAAGATTACGTATTCTACAGGCTCAATTACTCTTTTGCTCCTTCAATGTGCCGGACAATTCTCTGTTTGATTATCTTCTTCCACATATACAACACCTTCAAGGATATCAGTAGCTCAATTTCACTAAAACTGCCCTTTGGTGCCACCTGCCTACTCCTCAGAGCAACTTAACTATTTGTGCCCTCCGCTCCATCAAGCAAGACTATTTATAGTAAGGTTTATGACAACGAATACATGGTTATGAATCAAAGCTTCTCTCATTTTGTCATCCCAACTTATATATTGATCCAATCCTATATCAAAGCAGCTGAAGTATTTTGGTACTGGTGTTAAAGTGCTGTTTGTTCAACTACAGCACTATAGCAAGTCAACCAGAAAAAATTTCTTTCAGTCAAAAACATCGTTTTGGAAATTTATGAAATTGAATAGTAATATCTTTTTGATACATATGCTTATATGTAATCTTATGGATTCCCAATGACGCGCCAAGAGCGTAACCACTGTGTTCGTTAGCGCACCTCTCCTGTCTGCTTATCTGGCCACACGTCATTGAATACCTTCAAATGAATTGACAACTATGCTTCCCACTCCATCTTAGATCCCCTGCTGTTCCTCCTTACTAAGCTACCTATGAGCCCTGGCATTTCCCCAAGATACGCTGACCTTTGGCGGCCTCATTGGCCGATCATCTATTCCATTCTTTCTGAAGTAGATCAGCTTCAACACGGCTGCTTCCCCCCCCCAAGAAATCAATTCTTTGGGTGAGCGTTTCCTCCATTGACTCGATGGCATCAACTAACCTTTTAGCTCCTTCCGCCATTCACTTTCACTTCACCTTCTTGCCCTTGATCCCTAAAGTGTTTTTAGTTTCCATTGCTTTGTTTCTAAAGGGTATTTATTATCTGTTCATGATCACATAATAATGTGGACACAAGAAGAAGTCAAGTGAATTTATTTATTATTTTTTGCTATGAACTTGATTCTAAAAGAAGGACACAAGCGCTCTCTTCCTCTTTTGGTTTATCTCCATCACAAACTTGTCAAGCTCGCGCCGTATAGAATATGTCAGTATCATATTACTAAATATAGTTTGTTTACAACCAATACCTTTACAAAAAAAAAAAGTACCTCGACAATTGAGGGCAGGTGTACGAGCTCATGAACTTCCTCGACCAACAAAAAACGTTTGATAGCTGTTGGAAGGTAGATTCCACCGACAACGAGCTTCATCTGAAACACTGTAGATTTGAACTCTATCAAAGTATCTGCGTTAGGTAGGAGGTTCTTTTTTCTAGTACACAGAATGCAAATTCAAAATATATCTTCAACTAAGAGTCCAAGGGACACGGGACCTTTCACACCAAGACACAATGCCTTATCAGCAGAGTCTTTCATCTGTTTCAAAATCTTCGTAAACTCATCTTCAGCCCGATGCTTGCTGGTTATATCGGATCTTTTGATTTCAACAAAAAAGAAGTAAAACTCCTTCTTCTTGGGTCTTGAACCGATCATAAAATCTGGCTTTTTGCCGCTATCATCGGGCTTGTCGATCCTATGAGTGTGTATACGCTCACATGACATACACAATATTTTCATTTGTGTTCTTTAACAACACCCTTCTGATGGCTGGCATAATATACTTCTCAGTAAAGGAAGCTCCTGATGCCCCAGAAACAGAAGTACTGTACTGGTGTACATGCAATGCGAGGTCTTTTACATGTTCATCATAGTATCTTCTTCTTTCTCTTCCTCTTCGTCTCCTCCTATTTATAAACATTATTAGAAGAAGCGATTTCTTTGGACTGGTTCAACTACATTGGCTGCACTTTTGCAATATAAAATTGCTTTGGTTGATGCCATAGGAAGATTTGGCTTTATGCTGTCAACCAGTGACTTCAAAGCTTTACAAGTCTCCTTATCAAAGTACTGTTATTTTTCTACCCTTGTAGAGTGAAGTGATATTGTTAAGAGAGTTTTTCTTGAGATTTATAAGCTTAGGTGCTTGAAATGACCACCAGATCTTTTAAAGTTGATCAAACTGTAAAGTAAAGTAAAAGATAAAAAGAGATCAGGAACTTTTATAATCAAAAGGTTGCCTGTTTATTGTAAAAGATAAAATAAAATAAAAGGTGAATTGATTTTTTTTTTGACAGAGAGAGTCTTGAGCTTTTATATATATTGTTGTTTTTGATTTTTCTGGTTTTTATGTGGAATTTACGTAGTGTTGATATGTATAAATTTGGCGTTAAGGGTTCG